>LOEQ01003219.1:57082-75431 GCA_001685075.1 Bramus lutescens | reverse complement strand
TTATTTCGGGGTATAAGCTAGCCGTGCGGGAGCTGGGCTGGACGAAAAGCAGGGCCCGCTCCCCTTATCACTACATGTGTGTGTGAGTGTATGCGTGCATGTGTGTGTAATATTCCCTCCACTTCGACTTCTCTCAAGCTTCAGGCTGGGCCTATTGGTATCTGCTCCCTTCTGTTTCAGTTGTGAGGCTGAATTCTGTGAACTCTGAAGGGAGGAACGGTTTGAGCAGTACACATCTCCATATCCAAGAACTGATTGCTGCCAACCCTCTCCCCTCTTCCTCAGGAAAGATTGCAAACACTCATCCTAATCCCCCAGAGTTTGCTCTTGTCCCGGCAAACGGATAATTTCAAGTGCACTCTTTTTGTATGGATTATATTGCACATAGCCTTTAAAGAGTTTTGATGCTTGGTTTTCTTTAAAAACCATGAATGGCATCGTACTGAAGAAGAAAATCTTTCTTTCCTGCTCTCTTGGCCTCATCACCTCAACCGCTACCCACCCGAGAGATGACTTCTGTCCACTGCCTCCGCACGCCACTTTTGAGTGAGCGTGTGTGCCAAGGAGTGGCAGCACAGGGCCAGAACTCACAGTGATGAATGTCAGCACAGTGGCTGCGGTCTTCCTGCCAGACGGGAGGCTAACAGGCAAATGGCAGGGAGTTCACAGGCTTGGTGCGGCTTGTTAGACAGGGTTCAGCGTCCTGGTGAACATCTCGCTGCCGCTCCACACAACAGCTGCAGCTCGGCAGTGGGAGTCCTCACATTGACTTTTTGAAAAGCTCCCCCTATGCAACTTAATGTCATATGACCCTGTTAAAAGCCCAAATCGCAGTGTATTCTGATCCATCATTCCTCATACTTGACATTTCTGGCAAAGCTGCTAATTTGGCTAGAGTATTACATATATTGGAATGAGTTTTCTCTTCTTTTGATGCTCTTCAGAGAATCTGTCAACTGTATACATACAAAACTTTCTTGCGCAGACAATACAGTTCTTGTTTCGTGTCAATGCAGTTAGTCACTTTAAATACTCTTCATTTCAAGCAAATGATTTATTGGGGACAAAGATGCCAAGACAATAGGTGAGACATAAGTAATTGATCAGCTTCTAAAATTATTTCATCTGTTACATTAGGCTGAAGTTTGAGGAGTCAAGGGTTCCATTCTGAGGTATTACCTTCTGTCTATACTGGACACAGGGCCTGAGAGAGATAAAGCTCCTGATTCTCAGATAGATTGCATTCTACAACAGAGAAACCATCAGTGTGTAGTTAAATAAGACATGAAACGTAATTCCAGAGCATGATTCTGCTGTTTGTAAAAACAAGCACAAGATAAGTGCTGTAGTTTAGTGTCTACATGTCTTCTCCAGCATGTATGTGTTGCAAACCTTCTCTTGCATTCTTTCCACCACAAAATACATCATAGAAACCTTCTCTTCATGTGGGGCACTTTGCCCTTTGACCTTCCAGCCTCAATAAGCATAAACACATAATATGAATGGTACAAGCTTCCCAATCTTAGATATTCTCTTTTAGCTACATAGAAAAATAGTAAGAAAACTAGAATGCATTGATGGGAAAAGTGGAGTGAGAAGATTGTTATTCTTGAAAGGACAGCCAGCCAGAAAAGGGCTTTATGCAGAGGCAATGCCAAAAACTAAGGCCTGAAGACATGAATGGTTCAATGTCACATATTCATTGGAGATTTTTGAGGCATTAACAAGAAGAATATATAATATTAGTCTAAGAAACTAATATTAAATAAACATTTATTGACTCTGTCTCACAATATGAATACTACTTATATGGAAGTGAAGAGTATTCTAGGCAAAATAGAAGATAAAGACACGTGTATGGTTTGGGTTGTCCTGAAAACAAATCTGTAAAAATCAGTGCATACATGTGTTCATCAGTGTTCTTGAGAACACTCCACGGGAGTAGAGAATGAGAAAAGTATGCATTTTTGTGCACCGTGCTAAATCTAGCTGCAAGGAAATTATCATGGGAGCCTCAGATGGAGTATCAGAATGCCCTTTCAGAGGTAGTATGGGTTTTTTTTATTTGTTTGTTTGTTTGCTTGCTTGCTTGCTTGTTATTTTCTTTTTTCTTTTTTTAATTTTTATTGAGCTCTATAATTCTCTGCCCCCCTCCCTACCTCTCCCCTCCCCTTCAACCCTCCCCCAAGGACCCCATGCTCCCAATTTACTCGGGAGATCTTGTCTTTTTCTACTTCCCACGCAGATTAGATCTATGTATGTCTCTCTTAGTCCTCATTGTTGTCTAAGTTTTTTTAAAGACAGGATCTCTCTGTGTAGCTCCGGTTGTGCTGGAACTCACTCTGTAGAGCAGTCTGGTCTCAAACTCAGAGATGTATCTATCTCTTCCACCCAAGTCTTGGAATTAAAGGTGTGTACCAGCATAACCCAGTGATATAGAATGGTTTAAGGCTAAAGACCTAAGCCTTCATTTCCTTATGTGAACCACACATCCGACTGACTACCAAAGGGAAAGAAAAGGAACTGTTTGTTCTGTTTGACAGGGCAGCACTCTTCAGTCTACAGAGTTCCTCAAGGATAGCAGAAGCTGGGTATCAGGAAGTGATTCTTCATCAACAGAGGAACTTTGTTCTGCAGTAAGTTTTCTGGGATCACATCATGTAGTGCATGCTCTGCTAAGAAATAAATACGCAAATATCATTTTAGGACATCCTAGACTCCCTTTGAACAACTCTCATTTAAGGCTTTCTTGTTTCCTTTGGAGTAGTAAAATTTTGAGTTAGTGGATATGAATCAATATACAATTAGTTTATTTTATTATCCATGTCCATGAGCATGTGTGCATGTGCACATGTGCAAGCATATTTATGTGTACAGGCATAGGCCAGAAGATCCACATAGAGCTGGGCTTAAAGGCAGCTGTAAGCCACCTCTATTGGGTGCTGAGTTGCAGCATCCAACTTCTGGTCCTCAGAATGATCAGCAAGTACTTTTAACTGCTCTGGCCCCTAATTAATTACTAAACAAAGATTTTGAAAAGCTTCAATATATCTTTCCTCAAAATGCATGGTACTTGGGAATGAAGCAAAGGCAAAGCCAACTTCTCTGTAATCCAGAGTGACAATATCCAAGGTACTAATGAATTAAAAACAACATGGGAGCTTGAAGAACAAGGCATAAAGCATCCTTGAAAATGAAAGTGATGTAAGCAAATGGATCAAATGTTCAAAGTCAATGATATCCTGTATTTGATGTATTAGGTTAAAGAAGACCTCTTAAACTGAGGTATGGAATGTGTGGTCATGTAAAGGGAGGGGGATAGAAATGTTTCAGGGCATGTCCTTAGAGGTAAGACAGAAAAAAATTCAGTCATAATAAAACACATTAAAAAAAAATCAAGAGCTGACCATTTAGTCAGGTGCCTCAACACACTGCCTGCCCACAAAGCACTTGTGTTAGAACCATGCCAGTGCCAGCAAATTGTTCTGACTCCCATAGTCCGCCTCATGCTTCCTGAGTCAGAACTCCTGAAACTTGTGAGTACTGTGGCAGAATGCTCTTTTACCCCTGTAAAGATTTGTCACTCTGTATTGGTTTAATAAAATGCTGGTTGGCCCGTATCCAGGCAGGAAGTATAGTCTGGATTACTGGACTAGGAGGATTCTAGGAAGTGGAAAGACTCAGTCTGCAGTCACCAGCCAAATGCAGAGGAATCAAGATGAAGATGCTTCACTGATAAAAGGTACCAAGCAATGTGGCTAACATAGACAAGAATTATGGGTTAATTTAAGCTGTAAGAGCCAGTTAATAATAAACCTGAGCCAATAGGCCAAACGATTTATAATTAATATAAGCCTCTGTGCGTTTTGTTGGTACTGAATGGCTGTGGAGCAGAGCAGGACAGACATTTCTGCCAGTATCTGAGCATGATCCCAGTGATGGAGGATCTCTGTTCTGGGTCGTAAGAAGATAACCAAAATGCAATTTTCTTACCCAATAATTCCACAGCATATGTGAGACATTTTCCTTGCATGTAAAACGTTGGACTGAAGTATTTCAGGAATCATGGTCTTAAAATGTCTCTTTTGAAAATAATTAAATTAATAATTTAGTATGCTCTTACTCAATTTGCCCCCACCCAAGATTTCCACTCCTTTTTCCCCAAAAAAGAAAAAAAAATTAAGGAAATGTACAGAGATTGTTTTCCTCTTGTGCATAGTAGGATATTTTCCTTTCTTGCAATCACAAGACTCATTTTATAGTAGGAAATGTCCAGAGATTGTTTTCCACTGGTACAAAGTAGGACACTTTTTTTCCTTGTAATTATAAAACTCATTTGACAGTAGAAAATGTCCAGATATTGTTTTACTCTGATACATAGTAAGGCATTTTCCTTTCTTATAATCATTAAACTCATTTTATAATAGAATGAAAGAAACACCTTCAGGAACCAAAACCATAGAGGTTTTCTATGAGTTGCAGGGAGTTTATTCTTTTGTGTATAGTCTTTGTGTTTCCTCCCCAATCTCTGAGACCTTTCAGACTGCCTTAGCAATCCATCTAATAGTTTGTTTTCACATGTAAGTCACTCTGATAATCTGAAAATATTTTCAAGGTTCTCTTTCCCCTGCTTCATTCAGAAGCATTTGTTTCCTGCTTGCTCCACTTTATAAGCTCCTGTCAGCAATTCTCCTCTGTCCCAGTGCTCCTCCCCTAGGACAGGTATGTCATGCATGGTTGTGTATGCTAAAGGTCCAGGGATGTAATTCATAAAAGGTCTATCTGATTTCTCACCTTCTTCACATTTTAGTGTAAAATTAGCTCTGAAGTAATCAAATAGTATAAATAACTTTGCCTCTCTTTTTTTTCTTTATCCTCCTTATAAATTATATCAGATTATTTTTTACACATCTGTTCTCAAATTTTATTTCCCTATATGTCCTCTGTAGTAAGAAAATAAATTATTACTCTTGTCTAGCCAAGAAAAACGTCAAGCACAATACAACTACAATTAAAGGGAATGCCCACCCCTAATGTTCTCTTCTTTCTGATTCCTGGGACAACATTGTGTAAACTGCTGTGTGCTGCCTCCCCTTTCTCCCTGTTCTGGACTGAGTCCTCTGAAACTACAAACTAAAGTAAATTCTCCTTCCCTACGTTCTTTCTACTAGGTGTTTCTTCAAGCAATGCAGAAACAAACAAATCCACCCAAAAGCCACATATTAAAGGACACGTGTACTGGAATCAGACCTGCTTAGTGGGCTTTCCCGGTCTTTCCCTGGTCTCCTCAGAGAATTTTCCACCTTTGACAGTTCCCAGTGACTTCAGGGGTTTGGTAAAATTACTTCTTTCTCAGAGATATTTGGTTGAAGCTCAGCAATACTAAGATGTTATTGGATAGGACTCTGCAGACTATTTAGAAATTGTCTATGTTGTCTACATTCAGTTCATGATGCCAACAACGGGCTGGGTCCATGGGAAATACCATCACTACCTGACCTGAATACACAGCACCTCTGTGTTGAAATGAGGCCTTTAAGGGCTGTTCTTCCCATTGTCTCACTTTCTATGTCAGTCCATTGTGATCACCAAGCAGCACAGCATCAATATTATTTGATCACTTATGACTTTACTCTGTTTTTCTCTTCAGTTGCTTTAAAATGAATCTTTAACTTTTGAAATCACCATGATTTTATTTACTAGTTACATTTTGAAAAGATAAGAGTCTTTATTCTATACAATTGGAAAAGTCCTTATTCTACTGACAAAACTGTAATTTTAAATTCCTTGATATTCTTCTAAACTATTTTCTCTAAAAATTTCCAACTTGTTCAGCTCATTTATTATTACTTAATTTATTCTCTTTTTATATAATCTCTATGACCAAACATATCCCTTTTTGCTGTCTTTATTCATAGTTAAATGAAATATTCATATTAAACAAAACATTCAATTAACCACATGTACATATTTGATGTGGGAGGTCCTTCTGTCTATGTGTTGCTTTCATTGGTTAATGAATAAAGCAACTGCCTTGGCCTGTTGATAGGGCAGAACTTGGGTAGGTGGGGAAAACTAAATGGCATGCTGGGAGAAAGGAGGCAGAGTCAGAGATAAGCCATGGATCCTCCCCCTGAGATGGACACCAGTTAGAATCTTGCCAGTAAACCACAGCTATGTGGCAATACACAGATTAATGTAGATGGGTTAATTTAAGATGTAAGAGTTAGTCAATATTAAGTTAGAGCTAATGGGCCAAGCTGTGATTTAATTAGTATAGTTTCTGTGTGGTTATTTTGGTTCTGGGTGGCTGGGACAAACTAGTGGCCTCCTCCTACACATATTTGTACAGTTTTGTACAATGTACTTACATATGAGCATAGATCTTACAGGATGTATAGGGAGGTGGCTTTCTAATAAACCACAGTACTAAGGAGATTTGTCTTAAGGGTAAACTCAAGGCAAGTTCAATCATTAACTTTTAAATTCTCTTCTCTTGGAAATATTTAAAATATGAATTAGTTTGATAATGCTAACCATGGAAATTAATTTTGAGGTTCATATTACCTTGCCCAATTGTATATAGAAATGACTGTCTAAATGCTATCCTCTCATTTCTTTTAATATGAAGGCAACTCTATAGAGTAACACTGATTCACAGGATGCTGTGTCTATGGAGTTGAAGCTGTTCTATATTGTCTCATTTATTCCTTTACCTTGCTGTGACATAAAGGGTGAAATCAATAATGCTCAGTACCCTCCTCAAGGTATAACTAAAGAAGCTAGGCAGAAAGTAATAACTTCTCTGAAAGTGGAATATTCAATGGGCTTGAAGATGGTGATGAACACTGGGCCCCATATCTCCAAATACTTGATAACTAAGTGAACCACGACAATTTGAAAGTCACTAGTGGGGTTTATAAATTGCAAAAAAGTAAGAAAACATATCATGAATGAATGTATGTATGAAACATAAAACTATCACAGGTAAAACAAATGAAAAGTTTTTCACTTCAAGGGCAGATTATAAAATGTCCATAACTGCACAAAATAAAAGATTATCACAGATTGGGAAATCAGTTTTATACCTAAAATATATCATGATGAATGCTGACTATATGGAGGTGTGTGTGTGTGTGTGTGCGTGCGTGTGCGTGTGCATGTGCACATGCACACATCTTCATGTGTCTGGAGGTATGATGTGGGTTCAGGTGTGGATATACATGTGTGTGCAGGTGTGGGTACACAAGTGGGTGCTTGTGTATGTTGGGATGTTCTTCAGGTAGGAGAAGATATTCCCTCTGTCTCTCTGTCTCACTGTCTCTGTCTCTTTCTGTCCCTGTCTCTTTCACCTCTCTGTGTGTCTGTGTATCTTAAAAACAGCATGCCTTATAGGCCTTGATCTCACCAGGTGGGCTAGATTGGCTGACCTGTGAGCCCCAGCACTCCATTTCCCTCTGTCTTCCCAGTTGCTGGGATGCAAGCATTCCCTCCCATGACTCCACACTGATTCTACCGTGGAATCTGGTGTTCAGCTCTCTGTGCTGCAAGGAAATCACATTACCAACTGAGTGTCTCCCAAGTCTCTCATTTTGTTCATTCTGCACTATTTCATCTCAAATATTTCAACTTTGAGGGATCCATAATTATGCATTTTAAAATAAATTGTGGCACACAGAAACACTTTTAGGTAAAACACATAGTAATAAAAAAAACTAATAATAAGACTGCATGAGAAAGCTTCCAAACATTGCAGAAACACATTCCTTGTAAGGTAATCATAAGTGTATGCACAAAGCAAGCAATTTGTGTTCAAAGAAAGAAAGCACATTATTCAAATTTATTTCCCTTTAACTAAAACTGCTGTTGCAAATAAATTGGCAAATGCATCTTTGCCTGACCTCAGAGTGTAAAATTGTCACACCCTGTAACATATTTATTTTCTGTGTGTGAGAAATCATAAGCCCCACAATGCCTTGTATAAACTAGAGTGTGATTTTTGCTAGGGCCTCTCCACATAAGAACTATCTCTTATGTGGTCATTGTAAGAGGATGAGTCAGATGAGGGCATTCATTATTCTAACCAAGCTAGCAATAAACAATAGAATTCTTAAGATGGAATTGATTAGGGTGGAATTCTCGTAAAAGCAAGACAGCAATTGGTGACATAGATCCTGGCTGCAGTTTTTAGAAGAATCAAGGGTCACTCAAACTGCAAACTGTTCAAAGGGCAGGTAGAAAGATGGAACAAGGATGGTTCTCTTAGGCAGACCTGATGTCAATGCAGCCCGATATGGGCTTTTTAGGTTACTGCTAAGTTGTTGACAGCTATTCTGAACTACTGACAGTCAGCACTGACCAAGTCATGGCTTCCAGACTTGGAAACCTAAATTCTCAGTGTTCTATAAACTCATAGAATGACCCTGGCACCAGAGCACAAATCTGATGATTTTCCAGTGTAAGCAGTGATGCTTTTTAAGAAAATGCTTCCAGTTTTCCCTAGCAATGTCAGCCGCTGATACAGGGTGTTTAACAGATGTTATTTAATAATAATTTGAAGAGCTGGTGCAACTGACCCAAGGAAGCCATTATCCAAATACCTTGATGCAGACAAAGAAACGTATAGATTAAAGCAAATAGCAACTGCTTTTCTTCACTACAAGGAGTCTCACAAAGCTATTAAAATGTCCTTAAAGGCCTATTATACAGTTTTAATTTGTGTGTCTGTGCCCATGAGGGGTGTGTATAAATGAGTGCAGGTGTCTGTAGAAGTCAAAAGTGTCAGGTGTCCTGGAGTTACAGAGGTTGGGAGATGCTGTGGGTGGGTGCTGGGAACCTGCTGTCCTACGCAGTTGGTACTCCTAACTACTGAGCTGTCTCTCTGTCTACTTCACTCTCCTTCTTGTACCCTGCTTCACCCACCTCCTACTGAAAAGTAATTAGGTAGAGTATCAACTGACTGCTTCATTTTGTTTTCTTGAAAATGATTCTATGTTTTTTTTTCTTTCTTCCTTCTCCATGGCAAAACATTACTGCGGAAGACAATGCATTTCCAGCAGATGAACAGAACAGGACTGTCATACTTGGGTCTGAAAACAATGGTTCACCAGGAAAGCATATGTTTAAGTATGATACATTGGAATATATATCCAGGGGAAGGAGTGGTACTTCAGCCGTGCACTGTTCTTGCTATTCCTGCAGAAGAACAAAGTTCTTTGCACCCATAGTTAGCAGACCACAACCACCAGTAAAAACAGTTCCAGGCTATTTAACGCCATTTTCTGGACTTCAGACATGCATATACATATATAAACATAATTAAAAATAAAAATAAATCCTAAAATACAAACGCATTATGATATTACTTTTTAAACACTAAGCAGCATTGTGATACATTGTGATAAGAGATACACATGTGTGCCTATTACAACCAGGATCCAGAATTGAGTTTCAATTTTCCAAATTGTTTCTAAGTTTTTATTACAATGTTGTACTTACTACATTAGTGCTATTATTGCCCAAAGCAAGTATGTCTCCATCATAGTATGGGTAGAGAAATATTGATGTGTAGGCAGAATGTTTTGTTTTATTTTTGGGGTTTTTTTTGGGGGGGTCAGGACTGCTGACTCACAAAAGACTTTTTATCAAAGACTCACAAAAGACTCACAGAGACTTAATATTAAATATAAATGCTCAGAAGATTGTTTAGACTTGTTATGAACTAGTTCATTCAGCTTCAATTAATCCATAGTTCTTATCTGCACTGTACCACATAACGATACCTTTTTCCAGCACAGTATGTTCATCTTGCTTCTCTCTCACACAGTGACTCTGGCCTCCTTCTTCCTACATTCTCCTTTTGCCCACAGGTCTCACCTAAGCTCCACATACCCAGATATGGGCCATTCTAACCTTTATTAAACCCATGAGAGCAACAAATATTCACAGTGTAGCAAAAGATTGTTCCACAGCAGTGATAGCCCTTGAGAAATAACTCAAACATGAAAGCACTCTGAAATAAGAATGAAACTCTATAAATAAGGTATTCTTCCTAAGAGTTTTGTATTTGAGATGACTGTCAATAGCAAAATGTTATCTTTATAACATGACTCAATATTTATCAATTTCTTTCCAAACCAGCTTCCATTATTTTATTTTTATGACCTTTATGAGATAGGCAGAGGAGATACAGAATTATTCTTTCTAGGTAAGAAAAGTAAGCACACTAGAGAAGCTAGATCAGAGATCTGCCCAAGGTTATATATAGCGACTGTCAGTGCTGGGCCCAGAACCTCAAATCTGCTGTCTGATTCTGATCCAATGCTCTCTTCATTGTGAACTTGAAGACAGATTATGTTTCTAGGGTGGCAAATAGCATCTGCTTTGCATGCCAGCTATAATAAACTCAAAGTATGCCTGACATGATCTCTGAAGGGCGCACAATATACCCAGAGGGCCAGTTTATAAATAAAAACTTCATCATTTCAGGTAGAGTGGCCAGATAAGTAAAGGTCCACTTAAACAGCCAGTACTTTATTCAGAGACTCTGAGATCTCGCTTAATTTAATGATAAAAGGCTGTATAATTTAAAGATTGCTTGCTGTTTATCTCTCTTGTGGAAAATCTTCTGGCTACGCCAGGCTCCTTCGGGACTCACCACAGCTCACCACAGCGGGCTCTCTACCATCCTGGTAGGGCTCTGGATCAATTATTTCCGATTACTGCCAAGCTAACCTGATGGCGTTCCCCAATGAGTGTTCATCCGAGAAGTTTGTTCTGGATGATTTAGGAAGAGGCTCAACTATACCGTGTGACTGGCTATGCAGATTTCTGGTTCTCTAACAAAAACAAGATGAATAATCATATTTAATAAAGAGGTTGAAACTTTGCTATTTCTAAAAAGATTCTTTGAAGATTCTTTATTTTCATTTAGTAATTTATAACGATTGCCCTTATTATTAAAATTTGCACTAAAGTTTTATAATCCCTAAGAATTATTTTACTATTTGCTGAATTTTTTAAAACTCTCTTGAGTACCTTACATATTTATCTATTACACTTGAAATCTTTACAAAAACATGCTAGCTTATATTTTATAGCTGAGGCGGAAAAAGCTTAAAACTGTGATATAACTTGATAAAGTCACGGGATCATAGAGAAAGGAGAGTTTCCATGCCCATCCTTGAAAATGATTGGACATGGGTGCCTGTTATAAGCATCCTTTATGTCACCGGTGTTGAACTTAGAAGCTAAAGTGAGGACATAAATGCTTCCCATAAACATGGACATCCTAGAATGTCAACGAGTAAATAAATAAATAAATAAATAAATAAATAAATAAATAAATAAATGAAGAAGAAGGGAAGAATATTTGTTCAGCATGTGGCCCTGGCTCATGCAATCAAGTGATGTGCTTTGCATTCAAATATTTTATTATTTAAAAGTATCTTCTTAGATAAGCCTGCCCCTGACACTGCCGGGTTCACCAGACCCCACAGGCTGGATGACTAGGAGAGCTGGGACCGAACAAAGCATGACTGGCGGGAAAAAAATGTCAATGTCACGATGCCTAATGATACTCTGCTATACTCAGATTGGTGCCTAGCCCAGTTGTCTTCAGAGAGGCTTCATTCATCAACTAATGGAAACATACACAGAGATCCATGCCCAAGCATTATGCAGAGCTTGGGGAATCTTGCAGAAGACAGCAAGAAAGGACTGTAGGATCCAGAGGGTTCAAGGACAATATAAGTAAACTCACAGACTGAACTAACCTGGGCTTATAGGGGCTCACAAAGACTGAATCAAAAACTAGGAATCCTATATGGGACTGAACCAGACCCTCTGCATATATGTTACATTTGTGTAGCTTAGTCCTATTGTGGGACTCCTAACAGTGGGAGCAGGGGTTGTCTTTTGAAACCCTTTTTTCCCTCATGGTGTGTCACCTTGCCCAGCGTTAATACATGGGGAGATGCTTAGTCTTAAGGTAACTTAATATGCCATGTTTTGTTAATATCCATTGAAGACACCCTTCCTGAACAGAAACAGAGAAGGGATGGATTCAGGAGTGAGAACAGAGGGGAGATTGGAGGAAGGGACTGGGAGGAAAGGAGGGAGAGAAAACTACTGCCTGCATGGAAAATAAAATAAAATAACAATATAAAAGAAATAATCTAAAAAGAAGTATTTTCTTTTTTAAGGGGGGGGGAGTTATATTTCTTCTGTCTATAGTGTGTGTCCCAGGGATTGAATACAGGCTGTCAGGCTTGATGGCAGCCACCTTTACCTACTGAAGCATCTTACTTGCCTTCTTTATATCTTAAGGCAACTTTTCTTGTAACTGTTGTTGCTTCATGTTCTTAGCCAAGAGGTGTTTGAGAAATCATGCGCCCCAGGAACAGGAGCTGGTAAGAACTTCCACATGGGTGGAACTGCCACACCAGTGCCCTGGCTTAAAATTTGTGAAGAAAAGAAACCACAGAAGCTGGATGGAGCATGGAGACTCCTGCGGACTTTTACTAGGGTATGATGGTGTTGTCTTGTTAGGCGCCATTGATCAAGTTTCTTTTGGTTTACAGAGGTTAGCATAAAAGCCTGAACAATGAAACGCTCCTCAGAACAGCACCTGAATGTGTTTGAGATGGCATGTCTCAAGAGGATTCTAGGTGCCACACGTTAAGAAACATCTCCATCTACAGAAGGAAGTAAACTACAGGATATGGCAATGGTGCCTCATTAGGAGCCATGTTAGGAGAATGAACGACGATAGATATCCAAAGATAGTACTGCTTGCAGGAGTGCACGGGATAAGGCGAGGAAGAAGAACCAAAGAAACTCTGAATCAACACCGTAAAGGAAGACTGTGGAACCTTGGGTCTGACAATAACACAAGCATCTAGGACTGCCCAGGATAGGAATAACTGGAGAACCACCATAAGCAGGTTGCCCACGCGTGCTTAAGCATTGCCATGGCAGAAATGATGATGAATAACGAGCATGAAGAAGATTCTGTGCATCTTGCATTTGCTGGTTCTCATTCAGGTTTGCCCCTCCTGTGATAATCCATTCATATGAGACTGTCTTCCTTCAGTAGGTGTCTTCAAGAGCTGTGGTGAGTCAGAATCCATGCCAAGACAGAAAAAAAAGGTTGATTATCAGATGTTTATCTGAGAGAATTTACCAATGTTCTCATCTTGATGAGCACAGTTATTCAAGAAAGTTCAAACAGCCATAAAACTCCATAATCTTTTTGTCATGAACTGAACATATTGATTGCCTGGAAGCATGAGAGCTTAGTCAAGCATTTAATAACAGCACACCCCAAACAAAGTACAGGATTAAAAACTCACTCCACTCCCTTTAATGATTTCTTTAATAAACCAACATGAATTATTCAATATTTACATTTTGCTGGGAATTTGTGTAGTGTCCTATCTAGAATATAGTGTGAACATTACTGTTGCATTCCTTAACAAAGCTGTAAGAGACAAATCATTTGTTTTCTTACTCCTGTTTTTTGGAAATGGTTTGCTTCTATGTTGTATCATCTGAACAATATTATGCAAGTTCAATAAACTAGACTTTGGGACCAAAGTAAAAAGCTTTTTGACAGCAGGGCAGGATAAGGTACATGGATTCCTTTTATGGAAATGTTAGTTTGACTTTGGCCTGGAAATTTCTTTGTTCATTAATTAAAGAGTAGGAGGGTTGCTGCAAAAAGAGCATGGTGGAAAAGCAGGGGAATATATTCTTTCTGTGTTGTTGGCTTTTGTTCTGTGGCTTATTCAATAAGCCATTTTCCATGTGTTTATTAAATTAAGCAAAACACTGTTTTGCACATTTCCTAGTCCTTATGGAATCAAAGCAATTCAAAAATAGGTGAAGAAGAGAAGTGTGCAAATCATAATTTACATTGAGAAATTGATTCCTTTCTCCGAGTGAAACCATGTTCCCTGCCAGATTGCGGGAACATCAAAGCCACTATGAACAAGGCAGATCAAAACAGGATTTAACAACAGAAATTGAACTCTGCCTACCGTGCATCCAATGTTACTATGGAGTAAATAGTCTCCTAACAGACCAACTTAATATATTGATCATTGTTCACTGTTCCATGGAATAAATAAATGCATGTAATTTATATGCAGTAATGTATACATATATTATGGTATAATCTGTCAAAGGTTTCTGAAACAAATATAGAAAAAATAGTCATTTTCAAGTAGTTCAGTTCTGTTGTTGGGTTTGAATATTTCATGGTGAAAGTTCCAAGACAGTGCTGTAGAACAGTTACAGGCTCTTTGATTTTAGCCAAGCCTATCTTCCTATGTCCTTTACATCCCTGCAGAATTGAGAGAATTTTGGTCTTCCTCAGGCCTACACACTGTTGATTTGATTCTGTGAAGTGTGACTGATAAGTGTCTCTAGAACTGGGTTCCTAATATAGGACAGATATTTATATTCTTATCTTTTTGTAATCCAAGAATGAGAGTTTAAGATTTTTTTTTCTCTTGTAGAAATTTGAAGAACTGTTTCAGGATTTCATAAGATATATTATGTAACATCAGGTTGTAAATAATGATTCAAAGACCTTACGCTTGGGCTGGGTAGTTGTTTTATTTTTTTGAAATGGAGTGTTTCCTGAGGTACAGCAGCAGAGCCAAAGGTAAATGACAGTGCTTAAAACTCATATAGCAGTTTGCTGGCCAAGCCACATTAACAAATACAAAGACTATATACTTAAGTGTCTTTTGGATAGGGAAATTATACATATAATACAGAAATTTAAGTATTATTTTTCAGTGGCTGTTTTGAGGAGTTTTTCACATATTATGCGTGATAGAAGACATTTCAAGAGCTAAGATGGCATATGAAAACGTCATTAAAGAAGAATAATTTTCGTCATAATCCAGGGATAAGCATAAACCATTTAGTTTTGTTTGTTTTAGAAGTGCTTGGATTTATTAGGGACCATTATGTATGATTCCCCCTACTGCTCTGTATATTTTCTGTTCCCCACAAAATACATGATTTACCATGCTCTTTGTCACTGTGTGACTTAACTCAGCTGACTTTCCTGCCATCTGGATTCCTACTCTTTGAAATCAATGAGAGCAGCAGCAAGAGAGAAGGAGAGCAGAGTGAGTTCTCCTGACGGCGTCCATATTGAGTCTTTGCTCGGAGCTGACTACATCCCTTCATGGGTACCAGCTTTGGTCAGATATTCTACCCTCAGAGCACTCCTGTCCTCCCCTGGTTTTGCCTTCTTCCCCTTCAGAGGATGGGTACTCATGGTAGGAGCATCTATGATCCTGTCTGAGAGCTAGAGCACTGACATATTTCATGTGCTTTCCTCTACCCTGTCTTTCATAAGACACTTTTTCCTTAGGCTATTCATTAATTATAGAATCTGAATGGCTCATATGTTTCCTTTCAGGACTTGGATTGGTATGCATGGAAAATGAAAGAGTAAATCCAAGCCTCCTCCAATTGCAAATACTTTTGGTTCTAGTTTAGTAAAGCAGCATACTTGAAATGGTCAAGGAAATAAAATGTATTACTCTCAGAGAGACAGAGAGTGTGGGTGGACAGAAGTTTCTGATGCTGCTGCAGGGAGTGTGGAGTCCTGTCTGCACATGTCTTCCATCCCACTCCAAATAAGGAACACTTGAAGACACCTCATTGTGGGTTTTAAACACTGGGCGCATAGTATAGGTTGCTTTGGGCATTTCCTCTTTGTCTTTGAATCCCTGGTACTTTCTATCTGAGAATTAGAAGCAAGAAGGAAGAGCTGAGTTTGTCAATATATTCAGAGGACCTTCCCCCATATCAGTTTATGGCTCTAATAATTGGACCATTCTCGAACTCTATGGAACTGATTAAAAAGCCTATCAGGATTCCCTACTCACATCCTTGCATTGTCCTCTTCATCACTGATAGCCTCTCTTAAGAGTTCAAGCTACAAGCACACTAGTTTGCTTTAGTTCTTTCCCAGTGACTAAATGCCCAGCTCAAAATGTATTCTCTTCCCAAACCTCTGCTCAGTGTTTTCCTTACCTATGCTCCTCATCAAAGTTAGATTTACCTACCAGTGTTGCCCTATCCCTGTGCTTAAAACTGGGTGATAAAAGAATTCTCAAGTGAGAGAATTACAGGTATGTTTTATACAACCAAAAATGTTTCACAGATATTTATTAAATATCAGATAAGAGGCTATGGTACATAAAGAGGAGAATAGTCTAGTGTCTACCAACTGTCCTGAGGATGGCAGTGTCCATCATTTAGCCAGCTTGACAGTAACTTTCTATAGCCACAAACACTCCACTTTATCCTTCTTCTGGCTACTATTCCCTACTCTAGCACAGAACTCCCAGCCTTTGATGCTTGTCTCTGCTTTCAAAATAAATTTAAAAATTCTGGGTGCCATATGGAAGTACTCAAAGTCAAGGACACCAGCCAATCCAGGATTCGTTTTCATCCCAGCAGATGAGCCTTATGAAATTTGTTCCTCATTGGATAGCCAGCATTCCATTGCAGGCTGAGCTCACTTTGATTCTGATCTTGCCCTGGACTGTCATCTCCAGCTGGTAGAAGAACGATATTCCCACCAAGATCCGGATCCAGTGCCAATTTTCTCACCAAATCATTCCCACTGCATTGAACGTTCATTCGTCACTGGAGTTTGCCATTTACTTGCCTCGAAAGTGTGGCTAAATGCCTTCCCAATTAGAGTCTAACTGGCGAGGTGAAGAGATCAAACACATTCCAGCTTATAACCCAGGGGTGTCTAGCAGAGAGTCTTCTTGGCACATGCATTTGGAGATCAGTAAATGTTTCTGAAATGCAATGACTTCTAATGTAATTATACTTGGTGTTACCTTCCTTTGGATGGAAGCAGGAAGTGAGCCATGCAGCACGAACGGTATTAGAAAGTTAGGTAAATTTGCAAGTTTTAACCTTCACAGCCTTAATTTATGTTAGAAAGCACTTTCTTTTTCTCAGCTTCTATATAGACAGAAGCTTATGTTTGACTTCCTTTCCTTCTCTTGCTGAGTAGAATTATTCTCCAAACCTGCAAAAGACAAGTTACGTGAGGTTATCCTCTTTATACCTTTTGAATTTGGATTTTGCTTTTTAAAAGATAAGGCTTCAGAAAATTATAGGGCTGCTTTTTAAAATAATAATGTTAAGCAAAATCTGAAAAAAGTACTTGTGCAAGATACAAATATTCACAATTCAAAAATTAAAAGATCCTCTTTTTTCCAATTATTAAATTTTGAAAATACTAAAGGTTTTTTTTTAAAAAAAACACATCTAAGGATCTTCTTTTTCAAAAAATAATTCTCCAAAGGTATCTATAGATTTATTGAAATATTTATGATAAAACGAAACCCAGAGGCTTTATGTTGGTGGCATCAGAAAGAGGTTGTATGATAGGCAGAGTCTGATTCTTGGGGTGAATTATTAAAAATATATTCTTCTGTACAGATCAAGAATTGAGAGATCAAGCAGTGCAGTTCAAAAGTTGAAAGAGATTAGATAAAAGATGGGTGCACAGGAAAGCCCAAGGAAGAGATAAAACGGTTGTGGAGTTGGGCATGGATTCTATGCCATGCTCTGTGTGTGCATGACAACTTACATTTTAAAAGAGAGCATCTGTATGCACGGCTAGTGTCAAATATTAAATCTGCAATTGTCCCATAAGAATTAGGTATATATTTAGTTAATACCATCACTCTATTGGAAAAAATAAATTTCAACTCATTTGAACATTTATCAAAGTCCCCACTCCTTATTTCATTTAATCCCAATAAAACCCTCACACAAAAAAGTTGTTGCTATGCCTGATATTTTACAGAAGAGAAAATAGAGTTGGATCTTATAAGTGGACCAAAGATGAATAAAATATGTGGCAGAGAAGTTATTTGCCTATGGAGAGGCCTGCTTTGAAGTTTCAATTAGTTACAAAATCTAAATACAAATTAAACTTTATCTAAAATGCTCAGATCATTCAAATGCACTCCTTAGGATTTTAGGCCATGTAACACATGTCCTATCACTGTGACATACCCCAATTATTCATCAATACGGTCTATAAATACTGACGGGTAACCACTATGGATCATGTGTGCTATATAAACCATGGCTATGGTGCTATATGAAAGCAGTCTTCGTACTAAATAATTCTTGGTCTAGTACAGAACACAGAAAAATCAACATATACCTGTGACATTACAGATAAATGACATCATGTTATTATTTAACAAATCCAGAGGGGGCTGCTCTGCTCTGATTTCTCTGTCTGTTCCTCTCTCTCTCTCTCTCTCTCTCTCTCTCTCTCTCTCTC
>LOEQ01003219.1:23404-34319 GCA_001685075.1 Bramus lutescens | reverse complement strand
ACTAATGAGTGAATACACACCATATTCATCTTTTTGGGTCTGGGTTACCTCACTCAGGATTCACTGCTGTGCTCTTTACACCTTGACAAACAAACACATTGTTTCAGGTATTTACATACATTTTAAGGCATTTTTAAAATGATGTTTTAACATTGTTTGCTGTAAATGTTTGCATGTATTCCCTTTAATTTATATGAAAAAATGTTGACTATCTTGGAAAGAAGGCATAATAGTTCTGATGAAGGGAACATTTTGTTACTTGAAGTTATTGATTTTAAAACTTAACACAAAGCTCCAATAATCAAGGTGGCATGTTGCTAAAAACTGACATTTGTAGAATTGATGGAGTTAAAAAACAAACACAATGTTTATCATCAATGGATAACTGCCAAAGAGTCTAGTAAATGAATTTTAAAGCAAAAAAATACTAAGCTAATATTCATCAAAATGATTTAACTCTTAACACTTTAAAGACAAATTCGTAATATTATAACATACGTTTTAATATTAGCAATCAGAAAGCAGAGGTGAGAAAATCAGAAATCAGAGGCCAGCTTAAAAAGAAAAAAGAAAGAAAGGAGAGAGAGGAAAATAGAGAGCTAAGAAAAAAGGCAAGGGGAAAGATAAAAATATAAATTTGGGATTCAGCAAAGCAAGTAAATTTAAAACAAGTTTGTAGGCTGAGGGAAAATATCTACAATGTGTGCATCTGATAAAGAACTTCTTTCCCTGCTATAAAAAATTTAACTCAATAATAAAAAGACAGATGATCTAATAAAAAATAAAAAAGACTTCATATCCTGCAATAAATTTTTTAAAATTCAATAATAAAAGATGGGTAATCTAATAAAAACAAGCAAAATATTTGAAAAGATGTTTATCAGAAATGAAGGGACAGCAAATTGCCCAAAAAAAATGACCCTTAAAATCATTAGTCAAATGTAAATTAAAACCACAATACAACACTACTGCATACCCACCATTGTGTGTCACATAAAAATTAGGCATGCAAGTGTTGGCAAGTGTATGTAGGGAGTGAAACACTCGCATATAACTGCTAGAAATGCAAAATGGCACATGCACTTTAGAAACCACTGTGATGAATCCTTTTGAGGCTCATCTCACCATTGCTATGCGACTAAAAGCTAATCCAACATGGAGTCCTGACCTTCAATCCTCACTGGAGGTTTTAAAAGATGAGCAGAAACACTGAATCCAAAGGCTAATCAGCTGATGAATGGCAGATAAGCTGTAGTCAATGAAATGCATGTAACACTGAAAAAGAGCCTAACCAAAGCATAAATAGATGAGAAGCAGAGAAGTATGCCAAAGGAAGCTACCTAAGAACAATTTTAGCCCTGTTAGTGTTAGTGCAAAGAAAATCATTTTAGTGGTGTTATTTTATAATAATTTATAATCTGCTTAATCTGTGAATTCTATTTCAGCATTTGGTTTTTGTTTGATTGGTGCCTATTGGTTTATGTGTCACTAACTTTTTATTATATATCTTTTAGTTTAATGGCATTTTCATCATAATCTCAACTTGTTTTGGTTTTTTGTTTTGTTTTGTTTTGAAGACGGGGTTTTTCTTTGTAGCTTTGAAGCCTGTCTGGGTACTAGCTCTTGTAGACCAGGCTGGCCTTGAACTCAAAGAGTTCTGTCTGCCTCTGCCTTGTGAGTGCTAGGATTAAAGGTGTGCACCACCACTGCCTTGAGTTTAAGATATTTATAGGATGACTGAAACTATTAAGAATTTAAGTGACTAATCAATCAAAATCCTGGAAAAGCCCATCAATTATAACACATGACATATTTCTCCATTTCATGGAGCATTTCAGTGGGAGTGTCTTAGGTAATTTCTGAATTTTCTTATAGACATTATACAGTTGTAAAATTCAACAGTATGCTTTTATGTAATGTATGTATTAACATTTGTCTATACACCCATACACTCTCCCTCAAAGTATCTGTGCATTCAATGAACTGTAGCTTGGGAATCTCTGAGAATATAATTCCGCTTATGTGGAGCACATAAAGACTTCCTTTCCTTGTCATCATCCCCTAATCAGTACAATATAATATCTATGTACACAATCTGTACATTGTTTTCAATGCTGTAAGTAGTCTAGCTATGATTGAAAGTACATGAGATGATACGCATATGTTACATGTGTATACTGCATCATTATATAGGAGTTGTCATGGACTTGCTCAACAGAAGTTTGAGTTTCTCAGGGGCTCTGGAATCAGTTTCCCATTGATATCTGGGTATAGTGGTACTTTAAACTGAAATTTCTGCTCCATGAAGTTTACAAATTTTATTGAATTATTTCCTATTATAGCTTACAAATGGTAACTTAAACTATGTACAAAATTACTGGGGTTTGTATATTTGATGTAGTTCATTTTTTGCACTCTCCAAGTAGTTCTGAACAATTTGTCCTTGCTTCATGGTCTGTGTCATTTTATCTAAATATAGTAATTATTTTTATTCTTTCCCTGTTAGTTGCCATCATTCTTTTCCATTACCTTGGAGAGAACATTCAGAACTTGGTCGTGTTTTAATAGAATGAGTCTAACGAGCTGACATTTTCCTGGAGGTTAGGGAAAGAAGAGAGATTCCTCAACATTCCAAGTAGCTATTGGTCATAAGCCTTGGCATTTTAGTGGGTTTTTTTTTTTTACCAACAAGCTGGGGCCCGGGTGGTTTATGTTCTGCCACAGGCAAAGTGATGACAGAGAGAAGAATGCGGTTGTTTTCTCTTTAGTTTCTCGTTGCAGAAGGAGACAAGCAGTCTAACAAATCCGCAGACCATGTGATTGCTGGGGGCGTGCTTCAACTAAGTGCTGCCTGGTACCTATGATCCAGTGAGTGTAGAGTGGGAGGCTGAAGAGAGAGAGAGGTGGAGTGCTTCATAGACTGGAGAGAGAGGTGGATCCGAAGAGGTGAGGATTGCGAGGACCAGGTTCACGTGAATGGTTTGCTTGCCACCTGAGTCCAAGGTGATGCCCAGGTCTGAATTATTTCTCAGACCCAATCTTAGTCCAAGGCCATTAAGCAGCTGAGAAGATAGGAGTTGGTGTCTTTGGCTCCTGTTGCTTCTGCTGACCTTGTAGAGGCCTTGTAGTCTGGGAAACCACCTGGGGCCAGATTGGTGTCCGAGGGTCATGCTACCCAAGGGGCCATGCCTATTGAGTTGCCTGCACTACCCATGGTGACATCCAGGCTGGGCTGCAGCTGTGATCCAAGTCTGAGTCTGTGGTCCTACCACAGCCAGGGTTTGTACTGATATCTGGTGGCCAGATAATGGAACGTTGAAATATCATTAACCAAGCCAAAAGAAATAAAACACTGGAGGAAATGGGATGTACTAATAGATGAGTTGATTTAAAACAAGCACATGGGTACAAGACTTCAACCCCACTGTGTGAAGAACAGTTGCTATCTACGTATACAACACTTGGAAAGAAGTAATCTCTATAATGGGAAAACAAAGCACAATCCATAAGCTATTATAAGAAAATTATACATGCCGATAGCTGAGCATGGAGTATAGGAACTGTCTCCTCCCCTCCCTCTCCTCTACTCCTTTCCCTTCCTCTCCCCTCCCCTTCTCATCCAGCCCTCTTAGAGGAGGTCTCCAGATTTTGAAACTGTAGACTCTGGGATATGCACAGTGGGAGGCATGGACTCTCATTTGTCCTTGGATGTGGGACTGCATTGTTGGTTTGTCTGACTCTGACCTATCTTGACATGAACTTTCATGAACTTTTAGATTCTCTAACTGTGAGACTCTTTATGATGAGACTTCCCTACCACCATAATCATATGTTCCAGCTCATTCAAGGAAACGCCCTTTCAAATGTCCTTATCTGTCCTTGGAGAAACCTAATCAATTATTAATATTATTGATATTCAGCGTGTGATACACCCATTCAATAGAATATGACTTGGGATTTTAAAATAGTGACTATCACTCCATGAAAAGACATGAGGAAATTTAGGTATGTATTACTAAGTGAAACAAGCAATATACTCTTATATTAGCTAAAGTTCTGTAAAAAACAGAGGTGTGTATGTGTGTGTGTGTGTGTGTTTGAGATAGAGAACTCTAAACATATAAGACTGCTTCAGTTCACTACAGACTGCATGTAGAACAACAGACTCTTAAAGCTAAAACAGAACTGAAATATTGCAATCAGAGTGACATCACTGCAATAATATTGTAGGAGAAATTCATTACTTAAGTGTTTACAGTGATGCTTTTGAAAATAAACATCCCATGCTACCAGTCTTAAAAACACATGGAGTGGCTATGCAAAGCACATAATGCATGGCACTGATTGGTGTAGGAGGTCCTTCTGTTTATGTGTTGCTTTCATTGGTTGAATAAAGAAACTGCCTTGGCCTTTGGATAGAGCGGAACTTAGATAGGTGGTGTAGACAGAACTGAATTCTGGGAGGAACAAAGCAGAGTGAGAGAGCCGCCATGGAGACGCCAGGTTAGACATGCTGAATCTTTCCCGGTAGGCCACTGCCACGTGGTAATATACAGATTGACAGAAATGAGTTAAATCAAGATGTGAGAGTTAGCCAATAAGAGGCTAGTGATAATGGGCCAGGCAGTAATTTAATTAATACAGTTTCTGTGTGATAATTTCAGGTGTAAGCTATCCAGGCAGCCGGGACAAACAAAGGGCCCCTGCTCTCCCTGTAACAACTGATAATAAGCTGATAATGCTGATAATAAACTGATAAATGCATAGTAAGTTTACAGATTTATTTATTTGCTTTTAATTTAATTGATTAATATTTGCATTTTTTTAGGTATAAATGCTCTGACTGCATGTATGACTACATGCCAGAAGAGGGCATCAGATCCCATTATAGATGGTTGTAAGTCACTATGTGGTTGCAGTGAATTGAACTTAGGATCTCTGGAAGAGTAGCCTGTTCTCTTAACTGCTGAGCCATCTCTTCAGCTCCCTGCATGTCTTTATTAACATAATATTTTATTTATTTTTTCGGAAATTCACATCAGGCACCCGAATTCCACTCATTTCCCACTGGCTCCATATCTGCTCTTAACCACTGTAGGGTACCCCACAAAGTAGAACTAAAAAAGAAGCTGTAAAATATAAAAGTACAAATAAGAATATTAATTAAAAAGCAAACAAACAAAAAAAACCACAAACAAACAAAAGCAAAAGGACAATTATAAAAACCACTTTTCTCCTCCATTTTCCCCACCTCTCCATCGCCTTTTCTTTTGTCATTGTGGCATTGGGAGCTGCTGTGCATCATACAGTGTACCCTTTTGCGCAAACAGCTTTGCTTGTAAATATTCCTTGTGTAATGTTTTGTTGGTCAGATTCAAGGCCACTGACTTCTGGTACACAGAAATTCCTGTCGGATATCCTCCTGTTGCCGTGAGCCATGGAGGCCCTGCAGCTATGGTTCTGCAGGACCCTTTCTCCAGTAGGTCACAGTTGGGATAGAGGCTGAGGAACATTAACTCAAACCCCTGAATCTGTGTCTGAGTGGTAGCTGAGTTTGTCTAATTGTGCTGTTGTGACCACCCCTCTCAGGTGAGGGATGAAGTCAGCTCCCCCAAATGTGTGTGTGTGGGGGGGTGCCTTTCCTATTAGGGGTGGGCCCAGCTCTTCAGTGCAAGGGTCATCACTTCATTATCTCAGGGATGGTGAGGGTCTTGGTTGGTTCTTCTGTGAGAGACAGGGGAGCACAGCCTTTCACCTCAACACATGATTGATTCAACACATGATTCACACGGACTCCTAAGGTAACATGGCAACTAATACCAACACAGATCCCCAGCTACGGCAGGACCATGGTCGCAGACACGGCCATCAGCAGCACTGCTTGAGCCTGGGTGTCAACTTGACCTCGGGTGGCAACACAAGGCCCTCTCAGATTGGTGTGTCCTGAACAGCAGTGCATTCCTCAGACCCTAATATGGCCACAGATAGCAGCCAAGAACAAAAAACTGGGCCTCTTTGTGGCTTTTGGTGGCAACACAGGCCATGGACATCAACACAGACCCCCAACTACTGTGTAGACACAGTCCTCAGCTGTATCCCAGCTCTGAATGTCACTACGGCCCCAGGTGGCAGTGCAGGCTGCTCAGACTGGGATGGCCCCTGCAATAACATAACCCTTGAGCACAGACGTGCCACATGTGGCAGCCCAGACCCTGGGCATCCTCCCAGACTTCAGTAGTAACAGGAGATGTGGATATCAACACAGACAGATAGACCCAGACATGGTCCTTGGCTGCATCCCAGGTCCAGATGTTGCCATGGCAATGAGTGACAAATAGGCCTCCTATATCAATCCAATCCTCATTGCCTTCACCTCTTCAGATCTACCTCTTTCCACAGGACATGCACTATTATTCTACCTCTTTCACTTCCATACCCCATCATATATTTGATCACCATCATGACACTTGATCACCCAGCACCATAAAGTGTGTGTGTGTGTGTGTGTGTGTGCGTGCATGCATGTGTGTGTTCTTCATCTGCTCAGTCCTAATGGTGCTGAGCAGGCCTGTGGTTTCTTCTAGGTAAGCAGCCTTAGGCGGACATGTCTGTGTCCTTCCCTTCCCTTTGGGTCCTAATACATATAGATATCTACTTAGAAAGTATGGTAATAAGACACACAGACGCAACTATGGAAGGCTTTATCTAATTTATCACTCATATACTGAAGATCTAACTGTCCTTTTACAAAATACTCTTTTTACGAAAGTTTGAATTAAATCAGTGTGCTATGCTATCCTGGCATTAGGCTCATGTGTTTGATGTTTATTGTGTCCTCTTGATCATTTCAAGTAACCAAATTAAGTGACTGAAAAATACTAACTTCATGTATGTACAAGCAATGACACAATTCCCCACTGACATCTTTTCAGAATTAGAATATGTGATTATATAGACTTATACATATAAATATAGCATAAGGAATTGACTAAGTGTTGGAGACTAATGATTCCCTGACCTGCCATATGTAGGCTGCAGCCAGTGATGTGGGTTCAATTCATGTTCAAGGTCATGAAAACTAGGGTAGCAAGTGGTAAAAGTCTTGTTCTGGGTCCAGAATCCCAAGAAACAGGAGAGCTAATGTTAGGTTTATGGGAATGCCAAAATTAATCAAGCTGTATATTAAAACTGGTACACTATGAAATCTACAGTTTACCACCAAATCTGATGTACAAAGCAGATAAGAGAAGAAATAATCCAATAAATAATGAACAAGTAAACAAAGAGATGAGTTAGGTATCTCAAAGTCAGAATGGAAACTGACTTATGGTGTGTCATCTAGAATTTTGTGCAGAATTCAAAATCAATATGTGTTGGAAGAAGACTGCTTATTTGTTCCCAGCTGCAACACTGTTTGGCCAACAGCTCAAGCAGATTTCTGACTAACTCTTATGTCTTAAACTAACCCATTTCTATTCATCTTTGTATCTCTGCGTGGCTATGGCTTACCAGCAAGGTTCTGACTAGTCTGTCCCAGGAAGCAGCTACATGGCTTCTCCTTGACTCTGCCTTCTTTTTCCATGCATTCAGCTTAGTTTTCCCCACCTTGCTCTATTCTGTCATATCACAGGCCAAGGAAGCTTCTTTATTCACTAACCAATAAAAGCAACTCATAGACAGAAGGACTTCTCACACCAATTAGGTAGTAAATAACTATCAACAATGCCACAACTACTTCTTCATAATATTTTTCTTGTTGGTTGCAGACACACTTAATACAAATTTAACCTGAAGTAAATACAAATTAAAGAGCAATGTATGAGAGATTGGAGAGATGGCTCAGAGGTTGAGAGAAATTATTGCTTTGGCAGAGAACATGGGTTCAGTCCAGCACCCACACTGTAGACCATAAAACTCCTTAACTATAGTTTCAGGGTATTCATGACATTCTTCTATCCTCTGTAGGAACACACATACATCTAAGCACACACTCACACAAAATAAAATTAAGTACATCTTAAAAAAAACAAAAGAAAAATCTATTGCTTTTGTGTAAGAAGCATCAGTGCAATCATCCAAATTATTTTTTGAGTGCTTATCAAGTACATATATTATGTCAAGCACAGACACATTTATTAGTCCTTATGGATTTATAACTTAGATTGTGAACAAAAGTATAGTAAATCCAGAAAATATATCTTCATAGAGTTAAAATGTCTGGATAAACCATTTATTATAGGTTTTGCTTGTCATTAAAAGTTACAATATTCAATTTTAAGGTTTTTTAACCTTTAGTGATTAAACACTGGATAAATTAAACATGCCTATAAAGTTTGCCAAAATACAGTTATGAAATATCTTGTTGGAAATTCAAATGAATTATGTATGTATTTATGTATGTACATATTATATGTGCATATATTATACGTATGCTTATTTACCATAGCTGCTATAAGTTCATATATTTGTGGTTATCATGATGGCAATAGGTTGTGTGGATAGATATCTTAAGTGTTTGATATCTGAATTGTTCTATACATTTCACTTTTAAGATCATAAAAATGTAGTTTTCTAATTTAGAGAATTTCATACACATATGCAATGAAATATAAACATATTTGTGCCTATTATTCATGATGTACTCACCAATATGTTCTTCTCCCAAATTCATGTTTTCTTCTTTTCTTTTCAAAAAAATAACCTGTAAATTCAATTAGTGGTGTCCATGTATAGCCATCCACTGGTGAGTGGAAGCCTAGCAGTGAGCATACATTTAAGAAAAACAATTTTCCATCCCAAAACAGGATGTCAAAATCACCTCAGATAGTGATGGAACTCCCACAACCATGCTAAAATTTTGATTGGATTGATCGTGAACTGGTCTTGTACAAGTAACCACAGTTTGTTTATTTTTCATTAGCACAATAGATTTGCTATATCTAAAAGATAGCTTTTCATGGTTTCTAGCCTTAATCCTTCCCTTCTTCTGATAAAAAAATTCTATGTTGTGTGGTTCCTCTTTTCTTGAGTTATTCTCAAAGATACACATATCACCTGAGGGCTTTATACTACAATTGCTATATTTGAGGTGTGTGTGTGTGTGTTCTTGTGTATTATTGCACTTAGTATAACAGGTTACCTTTGTCTATTGTGAACAAACTTAAAAGACCTATCTGCTAAAAAAAATGGAGAATTTTAAGTACTGACTTTAATTTAGAACTGACCTTAAATTTATCAGATTGCATCTACACATTGACTCAAGAATAGTACATACTTAACTGTATTGCACTATACATTATAAAGCCATGATCTCCCAAGGATCTTTTTTCAGGCCTACTGTCTCAGATAAATCTTCAGCAATATTACTGGGAGGTGAAATATTTCAGGTTTTCCAGCTGAGAACCCAGGTGTGTGCATTTCCAAAGATTCATGACAGCATTTGTAAGAGGGACCCTTAGGTATGAACAAGAAACCGTTTCTTAGGTATTAGCTAACATTTGAAAAGAAAGGGAGCAACTGTCATTTTAAGTGATGGGATCATCTGTGATAACATTCCCCCTGAGGTCACTCAAAAGTCACAAATCATGTAAGGAGTACATTTTTTTCTAGTAAATTCTTTGTGTCATAACTAAAATATGGGAGTTGAAAATCTGTCTTTGCCAGGTGAGCGCAAAGAAAACAAATGTTTCCAGCTTGCCTCATCTGCTAGAAGACGATGGGCATTGTCTACTGTGCCTGCCGAGGACTTTGTATGTTTGCTAAGATTATTTTGTATCTTTGGTTGTGTGTTTTATATACGTTTTGTCTGTTTGTTTGTTTTTCAAGACCCGGTTTCTTTCTGTAGCAGTCCTGGACGTCCAGGAACTCACTTTGTAGATTAGGCTGGCTTTGAACTCACTAACATCTACCTGCTTCTGCCTCCCAAGTGCTGGAATTAAAGACATGTGCCACCACCGCCCAGCTCACGCTTTGTATGTCTTAATGTCAAGTATGATCTCGAATTTCTAGGCCTAGAGGAAATAACTCACATATCACCCGCTGTGAGTGTCAGCCTTTCTGAGAACATCAGCTATCTTAACTTTATGTATGTGCGCTGCTTCATCTCCAGACACTTCACATTATTTTCTCAAAGATAACGTCCTTTGCATTATCATTCTGCTCAATTACCAGTGTAAGAAACTGGCATTAGTATAGCTCTAGCACTGAATCTGCAGCTTCATTCACATTGTGTGGATAGTGTGAATGATGCCCTTCACAGCAAAGAGATTCCTCTGCGAATTCTTCATCACAACCTGGATCACATGACACAATTAATTTCCAAGTCTTTTTAATCTGGACCATTTCTTAAACCCGCCTTTGTGTTTCACAGTCCTGGAGCTTTTAAAGCTTTCAGCTCATTTGTTTTGTAAAATGTCTTTCACTTTGGCCTTGTCTGGTATTTTCTCATAATTAGATTCAGGATATGTGCTTTTGGCAGAACCACAATGAAAATGATATTATGTCTTTCTCTTGGCAGAATATTAGAAGACATATGGCACCTAGCTATCCTATTATTAGTGATGTTAACTTTGGTCACTTGGTTAAAATGCTGCCCACCAGGTTCTCCCCACTACAAGTCACTGTCCATCACTTGTGATTGATAAGCCTGCAGTCGAAGAGTCTTCGTCACTGGCTACATTTTCACTAGACATCATTGCCCCACCTACTGTTTAGCATCCTTCTATGATTTTTGTTTGAATCAATTGTTATGAGAGTAGTTGCCAAGGAATAATGTTAAAATCTCATCATGCCTTAAATATACCTGATAGTGTATTGCTTTAAGGAAGAGTGGACCTTTGCCCTTCTGTTAATTATTTATATCTGTATGGTTTTCTGGATTTCTGTTTTATCCTATGTATTATAATTCACCCTCCCT
>LOEQ01003219.1:0-16676 GCA_001685075.1 Bramus lutescens | reverse complement strand
ACAATTTGTGTGTTGTTATTTCGGGGTATAAGCTAGCCGTGCGGGAGCCAGGTGTGACGAAAAGCAGGCCTGCGCTCCCCAATCACTACAGGCCACCAAAAAGGAGACAGTGTGTTCTTGTATTTAGGGCATGTGTTACATGCTAACACCTCCTTGGTCAGTGCTTATGAGACAAACAAACAAAAAGAAAAAGATAAAGAAATGTTGCCCCAGATCACTTTCCTCCCCATTCTAACCTCATCAAAAATAATCAAATAGATTAGAAGGAATATTGATGTACATAAAAATAAACACCTGCATAGAAGTATTTATAAAAAATTAACATCTGTGTATAGGAGTCTTCTGGATGTGTTCAGTAAAATTACAAATGATAACCAAATATTATGAGTCAACATGAATTGGCACTTGTTCTTTGAAAAAGGAAAATGCCATCATTCTACTACTTTTAAATCTTTAAGGATTACTTTTGGAATGGTTAAGGTGTGAGAAAAGAGCCAGAGAATCTGTCTAAAGGTGGCAATGAGGAAATATTTTCCCTTTAAATCTATTCTCCATCATTTGCTCTTCGCACACCACTAGGCAACTGCTATGCACATGGAATCTGGTGTCAATCTATCAGCTTCAATCTAATTCACAACCTTTCATTGGCTTAAAAACATGAATTGTTGTGGTTTCTCCTGCAAAGATATCTAATGGGGGAAAGCAACAGGATCCATTAGAAGTTAAAACTGTGGACTGGGAAAGACACCTAGTGTGAGACAAGGTTCTGTTAAGCATCAGAGTAGAGTCATGAATCCTTCAGTAGGGCCTTGTTAAAGTCAACCGTTGAGTTCCTAAATCATCAGTTTTGTTTATTTCCCTGGACTCTCTGTTATCAAATGCTGGTGTATTGGGTACTTTTTTTTATGGAGTAAAAACCATGACCAAAAGAAACGTGAAGAGCAAAAGAGTTTATTTTAGGTCACTATTCCAAAGGAATGGTCCTTGATGGTGAGGGAGGTGTGGCATGGTGGCAGGGAGCAGGATGCAGGATGCAGGATGCAGGCTACATTTCATCAGCACAGGGAGCAGAGTGAACAGGAATAAGGATAGGTGACAAACTCCCAAAGCCTGGCCCAGGTGACATACTTTATATAAGAAGGCTCCACCTCTTAAAGTTTAGTAATCCCCTCAAATAGCCCCACCAGTGGAGGAACAAGTTCCAAGTGGATGAGCCTGTGGGGAACATTTCTCATGGAAACCTCCACAGCTGGAGGTTTCAAATGACACATGTCAGCAGAGAGGAGGGATCTTGAAAGGGCTGACACCAGAAATCACAAAGAAGCCAGGGGAACAAGCCATGGAGAAAGTAAAGGAAAACTATGAAACTTGCCAATCATCTTCTTCTCTGTTATATATCTGATTTTTCTCCTTTTTAAAACTCCATTTTCCTAAAATAGATGATGCAGAAACATCAGTGATAATAAGTAATATAGTACTCTAAAGAGTGACATAATTGCATAATCTCATTTAACATGCCAAAGTTCCATGACTTTTACTACCATCTCACAGATGAAAACTCGAGGCATAAAACATTAAGTTGTCTGTCATTTACATAACTAATGAAGAGATGGTTTAGGCTTCCAAAGATGGAAGATTCTGGACCCAGACCACAGGTTCTTAAGTTTCCTTGAACACTACATCCTAATGACACAGAGCAGAAGGAACATGTAGAGTCCATGGAACCTAAGTCATGAGATGAGAGGCCAACGGCTCATGGGGAACAGATGGTAAATGTCTTACAGTTAAGTCCAGTGAGGCAGCGCAAATACACAGTCCCAGAACTTACGAGGCCATGGCGAGAAGATGGCCAACGCCAGCCCATCCTGAGCTGAGATATACAGTGCTAGTTCCAGGCAGGCTTTAGCTATGTAATGAAATGGCTTCAAAGCATCCTTTCCTTCCCATATTTAGAAAGTTTAAGAAATACTTGGGGGATAACTAGACATTTTTGGCCAGGAGTGTTTCACAGTGACTTCTGTAGTGTGGATGCTCCTGGCTGCACACCCTGCCACCCTTCCCTCCTACATACTCTAAAGCAGAGTGAGAGCACAGGGCTTGCTCCAAAACGACATGAACCAAAAATAGCACATTTTTTTCAAATGTTGCATCCTTCTGCATGAAGTCACTTAGTTAAAGATGAATGGCTTTTTGTTTTTACCCCAGCACCCCAAGGAAACCCCCGTACCAGACAGCACTTGTTTGTGTCCCCCCCCAGACTCTGAACTTGCAAATGAGGGCAAATATATAGATCATTACATTTAAGAGAAGACAGATATCTTATCAGTGTCAGAAAAAAAATAGAAGTCAAAAGCTCATAAAAATGCTAATGATCATATCTCTCCCAAATGCCCTAGTTCAGGACAAAGTTTCCTTTTGATAACTCCATGCAGTATTCTCCTCCCTCTCTCTTCTTAATCTCTGCTTCTCAGTGTGAACTTGGAGCAAACAACATGCATCTATAATAAGATACCAGGCATTCTCTTCCAAATATAATACTTAGATAATAATGTGATTGTTGAGCTGCATAGTATGCTCTGCTCATTAGCAGTGAACTCAGATGTGAATGCGCCTCTGTCGGGCTCCTCGCTGGCCCAGTGTCTGATTTCCAGCTGCAGTGCCTGGAGCCTACTGGCCATGTGCTGCAGAGCGGAGTCCACTCTGTGCGTCCCATTAGCTTCTATTCTTCCTTTCCAAAAGCATTCTTTGTAACCATTCCTTAAACCAGGCAGAGAAAATTGTCTTTTTCTGACTGCATGGCTGTGGGCACTCCTGTAAGTCTTAGTTTGGTCAGTGAGTAAATAGAGGCTGTGTGCCAAGGCTGTGATACCCACTGAGAGGTCTTGGGCCTTGCAACTTACGCACATACTAGTTGCATTCTTGCTTGAGTAAAGGCCATTCTCTAAATTATAATCTAATATAATCAATAGCATATAATTGACTCTGAAGCAAGGGAAGGCAATAAGATGATAGTTTTGTTGATTCTTAACCATAATCTTTTGTACAGTGTTATATTCCAGGATATACATAATGCTAGAAATTCACAGTTAATTTTTGGAAACACAACTTTCTACAGGTGACATCTAAGGAGAAGGATGATGAGATCTACCTCTGTTCTAGGTGACAGACTGAACCTGTGGCCATCCCTAACAAAGGGTTAGGATGTTGGTCTGTTCCTTCTTTGTAATTTGGAGGATGCCTAAAAAGAAATGTTAATTCAGCCTACGTGACAGAGCTGGCATATAGACGTGACAGCAAGTACAGGTAGATGTGGACGTGACCACAACCATTCACCTGGTTACCTAAGAAACAGAATGTGAATAAATTCCCCTCCACCCTTAGTTTATTTTTTGGCATATAAGGCTGTTTGAAAAATAAACGCAGGGAAATTTTCAGAATGTGAACTCAGGGTTCCAGGAGGGATCACTGAGAATCTCCCTCCCAATAAAGCCATGTGAGTTGTGTTTTTAATCCCACACCTCCCCTCTGGTCCAGAGAAATAATTTAGGGTCCTAGCTAGCACTGGACCCTGGCACAAACTCAGTCTAGTAGACTTTTAAGAAAAATGAAAATATAAGGATTTTATTTTTTATTGCAAACTTTGAATGAAGAATTCTATTGCATTCTACTATATTTAAAATTCATAGTTTAGACTTTGTTACATTTTTGTTTTAAAAAGAATTTACTACAAAATACCTGAAAAATTTTTTAAGCTTCTGTGTGGCTTTGTTGCATGGTTCCAAAAGATCATCTATGACTGGAATAAAAACCCTGTTCTTTCCTGAAGGGAGACGGAGGAGGAGTGGATCTAGAGGAGGGGCGGTGGGGATGTTTGAGAGGAGAGGATGGAGGGCAGACTGCAGTCTGGATGTAATGTATGAGGGAAGAATAACCTCTTTTAAAAATGCAGTTTTACATGAATAAATGGTTCCCACTCTCTGAAATTTAATCACTCTTTGTTTTGATCCAAGATCAGAAAAACAGTGTGGATCGGGAAAGAGCAAGTGACATATCCTAATCAAGATTGCTCCACGAGAAACTTGGTCACTTTTAATTTCGAGGTGTTAAACTAACTAAATCCAACAATTCCCAAAGGTTAAATACAGCAGGGATATTATCTATAGCTAGATGATTTTAACTAAATACTGATATGATCAGAACAGCACCCTGCATGCTCTCGTGCCTTCTAGCCTTTCAGTGAGTCTGGGCCCTTCTTGGTCCCAGTGAGCAGGTGAGTCTCATTTCCTACATATATCTGTTCTTTCTTTAAAGATTCCTTAACTTTCTCCTTGACCTGCACAAGGTAGAGAGCAATGTTTGCTGTCATTGGCCCAGTCTCATATATTGGGCACATAGCTATAGTGTGAAAAATGCAAAGTATCTGGATGTTGTTTTATCTGACCGTGTATTACCTCCTGTGCAAGGGTTTGGTACTCTTGTGTTTGGATGCAGCTGGTGCCACTTCAGAAGCCTACCTAGATGTAGGCTCAACTCTAGTGGGCATTCACTCCGCCAGTGATCTTGAGCTGTCTGGCCCTATAGAGGCGGTGTGTCTTGTCTTCAAAGCAAAGAGAGGGCCGGTTGCTCCCTCTTTCCTGTGGTGTTGGAGATCAGACTGCGGGTTCCATTTACCTCCAGGTAGAACGGAGGACCACAGTGGCCATTTACCTAGTTGTGTATCCATGAGTGTATCCTAGTAAATCCCACTACCCCTTTAAAGCAGCACCCATGGATTCTCCTATGCTCAGCCAACATGAACACAGTGTTTTGTTGACTGGGCCTACCTCTAGTTGTCAAATGTTGCATCTCGATCACACACTCAGGAGAGACCTCTGAGAAGAACCTGTTAAGGTAGGGACTCCTGATGCACAAAGATGCTTGAGGAAACGTTGGTATTTTAAGGCAACCGAGTTTTGATAAAAATCTTTTATTCATTAATAGATAACTGCATGAATATGGACATCTATGTTAATTTTAGAAATACAGAACAAAAGAACATAATGTCATTTTCCTACTATGAACTGCTTGTTAAAAATAAAAGATACAGTGGTGTTTATCATTCATTTTCTTAACCGTGTGTCCGATGGTCCCTTCACCATGCAGTTCCCCGCCTCCTTGTGCCAGAGATGGGTATATGATCAATACTATATGACAAATGTCCACTTAGGTCACTTCTGAAGCAGGTTAGGCAGATGCTTCAGCTCATATTTCAATTATTCTGTCTCTGTCTGTGTCTTTTTTTAAAATATGTCCTACCCTTTAGGAAAGAAAGTGTCCAGTGAAGAATCGCTTTACCTAGCTCCACACAGAAGCTCTCTCACTAAGAACCTCACATGTGACTATGGCAGCCATTCTCTGATCCATGGCAGCCTTCATGTATCCACTGAGAAGCTCTGATGGGCGTCTCTAGTACAACCTGGAGAGGCCTATGTATGAGAAGTTCTTATGTGGCCCTGAGCTTTCCTTCCTTGAGAAACTGTACGTAATAATAAATAAGCTTTAAGCCGCAGAATTTGGGATGTTTCATTAAAGAGAAATAGGTAAGTCATAGTCTGACACTGGCCACATGACACAAGATGACATTGAGGATGTGCAAAGGGAGGGATTGAGTCCTTGGACTGGTGACCTAGTGAGACAGTGTTTTGTGATCCACCAGCTAAATGTCCTAAGTTCAGGGTGATACTAGGTCTGGCTTCATGTCTCAGAGTAGATGAAAACATGGTACTTGATAATTACTCTTCATACAAATATGTCCCAGTATCGCTTATCTTGATGTGATAGAATGCTTTGACAAAAAGCAGCATATGCAAAAAAAGTTTCTTTTAGTTCTGTGTTACAGGCCAGCAAAGCAGGAAAGTCAGAAGCTGGGCACTTAGCATCCACACTCAAGAGCAGATAGAAATGACTGCACACTTGCCCTCTTTCTCCACTCTTAGGCAGGTCTGGACCCAAACCCAGAGAACAGAGACCGCAGTGGCTTGTGTATTCTTTCATCAATTAATGGAACAGGGACAATTTCCCAGATATGCCCACTGGCAGTCCCTCAGTGAGAGTCTCTTGCAAGGGAATCTAGATTGAGTCAAGTTGACAGTGAAAATTGACCATCAAAACATGACAACTTCTATTGTCTCACTCCAGCCACATTTATGCAGGATTTTATTTTCTGATCTTGCTAGAAGAAGGAAGCGAAGTCTCTAAACCCCAGTAACTTTGATGTTATACAAATATCATGTAGCTGACCTGAAAACTTGAACTTGAATCTCCTCCATTTTAAAGAATACATTCTGCAGCTCATTTAGCCTCCAATCACTGTTAGTGTTTTCTATGCCACAATATATTCCTATCATGTTTCTAGTTCTCTTTCGCTCTCAATATACTCTCGTAATCCAAAACCCTCCTGCCAGGTGGGTATTACTTCTATAAATAAATAAATGGAAAGAGCCTTTTTCTGAGTACAAATATTAATGTGGGGAAAGGAATGATTTTAAGAATTCATTTCATTCCTCAGACTGTCCCCAAAGAATACCTCCCAGCTACATACTTATTTTTATTTCTTCAAATAAAAGACTCTCACGCTGCTGTTAACAGGTTTATCAGGAGGATTACTTCCCTTTCTAAATCATCCCCTCCATTCCTCCCTCCCATCCACGGGAATAATGAAACATTGCCCCGGTGCCCTCTCTGTGAAGATAGATTTGAAAGAAGAAAAACAGTTGAGCTTGTAAATGTATCTGGGACTGTTTAGACGAGGCACTGTGGAGGAGTCAGGCCCCCACATCATGGCATTAGGGGGATGTCCTAAACACCGGGAGACTGATGACCAACATGGAATTAGACAATGAGAGTAAGAGGGAGACTTCCAGATGGAGTCCGGTGTGGTCTGTTGGTGCGGGAACTTCAGGAAGATATGTGGAGTTTAATAACGTGGGTCACCTTAAGGGACAGAGATTAAGCATGTCTCCTATCTCATTAAATTTTTCTGAAACTTCTACCTCTATTGGAAGCAGATATTTGGCAGGGACCTACACATGCTCAAGTTAAAAGAGATGTGAGGATAAAGAGAACCCCTGTATTAAGTTTATGGGAGACTGCTTCAGATTCTTCTCAAAGTGTATGTATTACTTCATGATGAAACACATACATACACACATGCATTTCTCATTCTTCTCTCTTTTCCTCTCTTAAATTGGGAAATAGTTGGCTCTGTTCTCTCAATGAATACAAAGAAGAGACCGTCACAAATTACCAACACCTGGAATTCATTCTCTCTTGGCTATGATCAAATAGGAGTCTCTACTCCAAATAGTGAAATAGATCAGACCTCTCCTGCCTGACTCCAGTATTTACTTGATATTAACCTATTTTCCTTAATTTCAGTGTCTAGGAATTAGATACTTAGAATATCAAGACAGTTTTCTCTCTAAAGCAAAAGTGGCCTGTTTTCAATTGTTTTCCCTTTCTGTGGTAGTGGATTCCTGTAGCCTTGAACTTTAACTCGGACAGAGGCCCATGTAAAGTCAATGGTCTGGAAATGTCACAGGAGTAATATTTCTGTGTTTAGGCTTCATCATAATCAATCTTATCTATTATTTATGTTTTAACAACATTTCCACAGTCATTAAAACATTCTTGACTGCTAAAAGATGAAGCTTGCCACCTTACTATTGATTCTGGTCCAAAACTCATTCAAAGAAAGAATTTTTTTGAGAGTCTTTATTTATTTGAGTATGCTGAAAAAATTAACACCACTGAAGTAATCTAAACACAAAATTGACTCAAAAATAAAGAATCCCGATATCTCAAGGTAACATGCTTGGGCAATTCATCGGAAAAAGAAATCCTGCCCCATGTGAGGAAATGAAAACTAGTTCACAGACCCAGGGCTCTTAAAGAGTATGGCAGATATGACTTCTGAGGTCACTTAGAGTGACATACAAACAGAAATGATGACGCCAGCAGCTTAGGGTGGGGATGATAATGCTGCTATAAGGTTACTATTAATGACTCATATGCAAGCTAATCTTTCATCACTAAGTCTTCCTGCAAATTTCTCATGACATTCTGCCTGCTCCTCAACATACCTAAAATGAGAGTTGCTCACATTCAGAAAGTAGCCCTGCCAATAAGGTCTGACTAAGATGAAGACCCCAGAGTGCATATTTCCAGCCAGACACAGACCTCGGCTACAGACCTACAACTGGCCTCCACTTCGATCCTGCAGGCTGGGTAAATGCTCTTCATACTTGGGGAACTATTATGATAGGATTGAAAATCAGTATTATCCACAGTGCCATTTTGAAGCCAAAGCTTGCCTTTTTCTATTATACCTAATATATATTCCCACTATTTGCTTATACCACAGTATTATCTGTCCACATGTCTGAATCTATTCCAATGATTATAAGCTACTTTGTGTGTTAGTCATATTTATATCATGCCTTGCAAAGGACTGGGTGCCATTAGCATGAGAACAGATTAATTAGCTTTATAATTGTGAAGCAGTTATTCATCCTAGTTGTAGAAATCAATGTAAACAGTACTCTTAAATCAAAGTAGACAGAAAGAAACATCAGAAACCATGTAGGAAGGAGTCGGTATGTAGCTCATTTGGTGGAGTGCTTACCTAATATGCACAAGGCCCTGGGCTTCATCCTATTACACTGGATGCAGTGATCCCAGCATAGAGAAAGTTGGGATAAGCACCAGCATGGGAGACTTAGAGACTCTGTCTCAATACTTTTGTCCCAAACAAACCAGCTTAGTCACTGTTCCATTGCTGCAAAGAGGTGCCATGGCCAAGATAACATACAAATGAAAGTATTTAATTAGGGGCTTGTTTACAGTTATAGAGAGAGTCTGCTGTTATCATGGCGGAAGCATGGTGGCCGGAAGGCATAGAGTTGTAAACATAGCTGAGACCTATATCCTGAGAGGAGAGAAATATATATATATATACAGAGAGGAGAGAGAGTCTCTCTCTCTCTCTCTCTCTCTCTCTCTCTCTCTCTCTGGGTCTAGTTTAAGCTTTATAAAAACCTCACACAGTTCCTACAACAAGGCCATACCTACTCCAAAAAGACCAGACCTCCTAATTCTCCTAATCCTTTCAAACAGCTCCATCCCCTAATGACAAAGCTCTCAAATGTATAAGATTAAGGGAACCATTCATATTCAAGCCAACACACAAACAATGAAAAAACATCTATGAATAAATGGGAACTTTCTTATTCATGTCATATAATGTTGTGACTCAGATCTCTGCAACTTTAGTCAGGTTGTACAAATTATTGAAAAATAAATTTGATCACTCAGAAATAGTGCTTTGATATATGAAGGACTTATTTATATGTAATAGTCACAGGGTATTTACCATAGTCCAAGTACTATGGTAAGTACTTTACCATCACTAAACACCATGCCATGGCTAGAAGAAAGGCTCTAGAACAATTTTTAAAACAGACACAGAATGGACAAATGACAGCACAAAATCACATAGACAGACAATGGGGGACACACAACTGTATCCCAGAGTCCATAAACCAATTCACTGTCCAATGTTCATTGGGAATAAAGCAGACATGGAATACTGCAGTATTCTCTCCTGCTCCCCAGGTTCTTGAATGTAAGGTAGCTGGTAGTCATCTCCTGACATTATTTAGAAAGTCCCCGAGGCAGATGAAGAAAGGAAAAAAAATACTATTGCCTACACTTCTACATAACATAATCTCCATAATCCTTCTTGTTTCAATGTTTTTCTAGGAAACAATTCTGGAGTTGAATCAGAGAAAGAACACTTAGAAAAATTTTCCCATTGAAGGCAGCTTAGTAAGGGTTCCCTAGAGGAACAGAACCAAGGGAATGTGTGTGTACATGCATGTGTGTATGTGTGTGTCTCACAACTTATTAGTTAATATGTAAAATAGTAACAATAGACAAATCACAAAGGAGAAATTGAGAACAAGAGAAGGTTCAACAGTAGCTGTCTCTCACCAGGACCCCACAACTAGTAATCACTTAATCCACAAGACTGGAGCCTCAGTAGTTCAAAGATTGTACCAGATGAAATAAATTCCCTGCCTTCAGTTTATGCCCTAATGTCCTTCAATGATGATCAGAGAGTTATAAGATAAAATAAATTTCTATCACAGGAATAGGAAACCTAAAACAGACACCCAAAGAAGTTTGGTCTCCCTATGCAATTTTAAAAATCTATGATTATTTTTGCTCTTGCACATTAAGATGTCCTCCTGACCTATAACTACAAAATTAAGTGTTTTGGAATTACCAATAAATGATACCATTTCAAGGAATGGAACTTAAGGGTAAGTTGGTACATCTTCATGTACCAACTTCTTTCTTAGTCTCTCTCTCTCTTTCTCTCTCTCTCTCTCTCCCTACATGTATTAATGCAGGATAGAGAGGGAGAGAGGAAAGAGAGAAAGTTGAGGGACAGAGAAAGAGGGAAAGAGAGAAATTGCCACCAACAACTAATGAAAATTAACTCTGGGCTGCTGCAAAGACTCTGGCTTTAGATTCAGACTAAATAGATTTGATTGTATTTTCACTGTGTCCTCAGTGTTTTGAAGGTGAATGAAAGTTAATTAAGCATTAGATCCCTTTGCTTGGCTATTGGTGTGTTTATAATGCTCCAACAGGATAGCACATTGCTAAGTGAGCATTTTCTCTGTGTTCCTAAATCTCTGTGACTCTTTGGTGGAACCCAATGATTTCCATTCTGTGACACTTTAAATCACTGAAGGTCAAGGAGGCATTGCATGAAGTATGTTCCAGAGGGAGATGATCCTTTCTCCATGAAGTCACATTGGGAGTGGAACATCTAAGAGCATACTTCCATTTCAAAGAAGCATCTGGCATCTACCTCAAGACACCATTGGATGCTATATTTACAGGAAGAATGTTTCTGTATTACCAAGAGACCCATGCACTCTATCCAATTTTAGACAAGGGAATCTTCTAAGACTAGGAAAACAAAGGCAGACTTTCAAAGTTTGACTTAAAATTTTCAGTCAGATTCAACTTACCACTTTAAAAATAAATTGAGTAAAATTCACACTTTACGAATGTTTTAGGCACTGAATGATGATCAATGACATTAATATAAATTGTTCTTTCAAAACAAGTTTAAAACTCAATCTAGAACTCAGATTATGATAGCAATTGAATTTTACATTTCTCTAAATATTTAATAAATACAATGCATTTTAGTTGAGTAAATATTTTATAGGCACTGTCTTGTTGGGCTCTCTCTTGCACACACAAATATACATATATGTGTATTGTGTATACATTCTATCATATACAATAATATATTTTAGTGTTTTGTATAATCATTTTATAGATATTTTATATTTAGTTTACAGTTCTGGTGGTTTGAAAGAAAATGGCCCCCAAAGGGACTGGCACTATTTGGAGGTGTGGCTTTGTTGCAGAAGGTGTGGCCTTTTTGGAGGAAGTATGTTACTGTGGGATGGTGTTTGAGGTTTCCTGTGCTCAAGCTACTCCCAGTGAGACAGATCACTTCCTGTTGCCTGCAAGATATAGGACTTTCAGCTACTTCTTTAGCACCATGTCAACCTGCATGCCACCATGTCCCATCATGATGATAATGGATAATGATAATGGACTGAACCTCTGAACTGTAAGTGAGTCACCCCAATTAAATGTTTTCCTTTGTAAGAGTTGCTGTAGTCATGGTGTCTCTTCACAGCTATTAATAGAAACCATAACTAAGATACTTGGCTACTTCCCCAGCAGTATGTCTGGATACTTGGCTACTTCCCCAGCACTTTGTCTGCCTGCATGCCACCATGTCCCACCATGATGATAATGGATTAAAACTCTGAAAACATAAGCCATCCCAATTAAATATTTACCTTTATAAGAGCTGCTGTGGTCATGGTGTCTCCTCACAGAAAAAGAAACCCTAAGAACTAAAAAATAACCTCAAACTGCCTAAGCTTGCTTAGCTTTTTCATGATGTTGCTGGAGCTCATGCTTCAATACTATGGATAACACACTAATTACCATTATGTTTGCATATGGAAGTTATGTATTTCCCACATGAGTCTTTGGAATCATGCCCACAATAACACTTATTCACTGTGCTATACTTTCGAAGAACTGTTATTTTTTTTCCTCAATGAACTGACTCCTTGGTCACTGAGCACCATTAAGCTTTAAAAATCTGTATTTGAATTTCTTGACTTTCCTTAGCTTGAAAATTTTGGTGGTTATATTTCATTTTCAGTGAGAGATTTCCATTCCTACTCAGTACCCCCATAGTACTAGAGAACAGATTCTGGGTGAGATCGAATATTATTCTATTCGCCTTTATTTTGGCATTTAGAAGTCAGGGCCTTGTGTCTTTTCTTTAGTACTGTGCATGCAAATTCTACGATTTCCTGCCATGGGGAAGACAGAGCTGAAATGATTTCTTTGCATTTAACCTGGCTTCTTGGGGTTCCCAAGTCCAAAACTCAGACTAATAAGGCAGTAATTACCTCTACATCAGCCTCCTTCTTGCACTCCAAAGGATAGTCATCAAGTTCTATTGATTTTTTTTCTGTACCACTTCTGCAGGGCTTTATTCTCCATAAAACATTTTTTTGACTCATAAAGGTGCCAGAATTTTCTTTCTTTTCTATCAGACCTTATTTCTTCCCAAATGATGTTCAGAAGAATGATAATCATAACTAGCCTCAGTTTCTGAGGATTTGCCAACAATTTTTCGAAGGAATGTGAGCGTCTAGGTTAAAATCACTTCCACATGTCTCAACTCTGAAACTGAAAGGAATAAGCGCCAATCCCCATTGCCTTATCTTAAAATCCAGTGAGCCAGGGAGGCCGAGGACAAATTTGCTTTAGGTGAAGGCACAATGATACATCACAATTTCTCAGCCCTTCATCACACTCACTTGGAGTTACTGACTGTTTTATGCTCCACACTCAGCAGACTTTGATGAAGCTCTGTCTTTGACACTAGGAGACCCTAACAACAGTTTGGGCTTTGTAGGAAGTTCATTGACAGATAACATTTTTGATCTTATGACTATATTGTTAATTCCTACAAAGTTCAATTTTCAAGATTCTGGTCTGAGTTAAGGAAAAAAGATGAATAATGCTGCCTGCTTTTTAAATCTACAGATACACCCCCCCCACACACACACACATTGTCTCTCTCAGGATCCAGCTCTGACTGCAGTAACATACTTGCTTCCCTTGTGTGTTTTTACAGAAGGGAATATAGTCATCAGTCAATGCGTGCTTATCAGAATGCATGTGAAAAAGACTAAACAACATTGAAAAAAATGACATACTCTACAAGGCGAATTTTGTCTGGAACACAATAGATTTCATCAGCGTCATATCCTTCTATTAATAATATTAAGATCTGTTATTTCACCAGGGTATTCATGATCTTGCATCTTAGAGTTTTAAGAAAAGAACGGAGTTTGTCAAAGTTGGTACACCATAGCTTTAATAAAATAATTCAGTTCAAATTCTTTCACTGTTTCTTATTGTTCTGAAATCACATGTACCGCACAGCTTACTGCCTTGCAAAATGTCTCTCTGCCTCTTCACAAGGCTATGAGGAAAAAAAAGAAGCCATTTTTCAGAATATTTCAAAAACTCATTTGGCAGTCTCTGTCTGATTTAAATTATTTACCTAGTTATTCCCCTACCATACAGACCATGTGCATGTTTTTGATGCTATGGATTGGATCACATGATGCTGCTGAAATAAGTACCCATCAGAACTAAAAAAAAAAAGCCATCAGGACTGAAGAAAAAGCAAAGAAAAAACTTATATGTGCTAAAATAGAATAACCACCAAGGTGATCATCTCTGCGGGGGCTTCTGGGAAGTGGGTGTGGCTTGAATTCCCCTAGGAGGAAATTATACTGTTGGTCCTGGGTTTGATCACTGTTGTTGAAAGCTTTTCCTAACTTGGTCAAAGCTCCCAAAGAAACTTTTTCTTAGCCAGAAAGGATACACGTTAAAATTCTTTATGTGTGTTGAATGTAATTTGAGGTGAGGCAGAAGACAAATTCGAGCTAGTAGGAACAGGATTGATTTGGGAGTAAAGGGTGGAGATGAAGAGTGGCAGTGTTTATAGGCAAGAAAAATGGGCCTTATTAGTTATTTTTCATTGTTGTTGTTGCTGTGATAAAATACTTGGGCCATAAGCAAGCTAAGGAAGAAAGGGTTGATTCGTACTTACAGTTTCAAAGGGTAAAGATCAATGGTTGGCAGGATGAGACTGACCAAAGTCTCACATTCTGGAAGCAGGGCGATCACACATTATCCCCACACACTAGAAGCAGGGAGACAGCGAATATAAAATGAGACAAGGCTATAGAATCCAAACCCAAGACCACCCCCAGTGACATATGTCTACGAGTCTACGAGGCTCCACCTACTAACGGTTTCATGACCCCGGAAAGCAGCACTATCTTCTGGAGACCAAATACTCAAAAACATGAATCTGTGAAAGAAATTTCATATGCAAACTACAACAGAGGCCACATAAATGAAAAAAAAAAGAATCACTTCATGAACAAGAAACAAGCAAATTTGTTTGGAGTTAACTTTGGTTCAGTCAAGGAAACACATATTACTAAGTTTATAAAACAATTATATCTATACAAAAAATGGTTTGACTGCTTTACTTGGCAACTCTTTCACACAGAGTGAAAACTCATTCACAATTCTTTATGTGAATTCTTCTGAAAAAATTTCAGACATAAAGCAAATTAACTTCTTTCTCTTCCTTCCTTCCTTCCTTCCTTCCTTCCTTCCTTCCTTCCCTTTCGCTTTCTCTTTATTCTTTCCTTCCTCTTTTCCTTCCATCCTTCTCCTCCCCTTTCTTTCCCCTCCATCTTTTATCCCTTCCTTTCTTCCCATCCCCAGTTTTTACTTCCCATTCTCTCTTTTTAAAAATTGATTCATCGTTGATACTTTCATGCATGCATCAATAGATTGCGGTCACACTCACCCTTCCCTTCTCTCACTCTTCGCTCTCAAATTCCCTCCTTCAAAATTCTCATCTCACTGTCATTGTGTCTCTGCTTTATTTTTCTTTTTCCTTTGGGACTCACTGGATTTAATCAGGTCACTAGTGTGGGTGTGTGTGTAACACGATCCATTGAAGCCGGAGTAACTTATCATTGGCAACATCACTATCAATGCCTTCTCTCTGCCAGGAGGGGTCCCATGAGCCATCTCCGTCTATGACTGATGACAAGAAATAATCATAAAATTGAACTGGAAAGGTACGATCCCTGTACATTCCCCACCAGCCAAACCTTCAGTGTAAATCCACAGGCAGTTAAATCACCTGTGTGCAGACTCAAACACCGTACTGTATCAATAAAGTTGGTGCTGACATCAGACATATGCTCCATAGACTAGCATGTTTATCTCACAATAAGGAGATATCGTCAAAGGAACTCAACACAATCAGGGTGGCCTTTAGACAGGTACTGCCATGAATTGTTTGGAGATTCACTCACTTACCTAAGACTATTTGGAAGCCAACCAAATGGTATAAAGGTGATCAAATGTTACTAGGAAGCTCTCTAGATATGAGAGCTGTTTTTGTTTTATTGTTTTGTTATGCTCTTTGTAACAACTGTGTCTGTTTGCAGATTAACCCAAGATGTGCCTCAAAGGTCATTCACATTCTATATCCCAAAGGCCAGCTTTTCTGGAATAACCATGGGCTTGTTTCAAAGCACATGTAAATATAAGCAGAACAACAGAGCTATCAGTTACTTCCAAGGTCATTAGAAGAGCTAATTTTTTTTTTAAAGAAAAGATAGTGTATTGAAGAGTTTGATACCTTGGGTGGAAGTGGTCCTTGGGCTTCAGTAGTATAGAGTAATAGGAGAATGGTTAGAGAACTCTCTCAACAGACAGTTTCTGTAGGTGAAAAAGAAAATTTTATACATGTTTTCCCTAGTTTTTTAGTTCAATGGTTCATGTATAATGTGAGAAATATCAAAGTCAGTGATATTTATCTTTAGATTATTTGCACAAAGGTTATTGCTAAATTCAGCTGAGGGGATAGATGGCTGGGCAGGTGAGCTGCAATGCTGACTCACAGTGATCTGTCCCAGAATCTCATGCTCTCAGTTAAGTTTGCCTTCTTTGTAGTTTTCACATGCTTCCATTGGAATATATACAGCAGGTACTTTGTAGACTGACACTGTCCCTTTCTAGTTTATATTTTTTTCCTTGAATAAAGATGATTTATTAAGTTATACATCAACATATTATTTAAATCTTGTGTGAAAGATCACACCCAACTATTCTGAAGAAGTGAGGTAAAAACAAATAGAGAAAGTTGAAGGGTTTATTTTATTTTACTTTTTGCACTTTATCATTATTATTATTAAAAATTTCCACCTCCTCCCATTTCCTTCCTCCTCCCCCACCCCCCTCCCCCTCTCTTTCCAGTACAAAGAGCAGTCAGGGTTCCTTGCCCTGTGGGAAGTACAAGGTCTTCCCCCCTCCATCTAGGTCTAGGAAGGTGAGCATACAAACAGACTAGGCTCCCATATGGCCAGTCCATGCAGTAGAATCAAAACCCAGTGCCATTGTCCTTGGCTTCTCAG
>LOEQ01003218.1:225219-247972 GCA_001685075.1 Bramus lutescens | reverse complement strand
ATCTATCTATCTATCTATCTATCTATCTATCTATCTATCTATCTATGAATGAGATGGGTTTCTCTGTGAAACAGTTCTGGCTGTCCTGGAACTCACAGAGATCCCGCCTGCCTCTGCCTTCCAAGTTCTGGGATTAAAGGTGTCCGCCACCACCACCCAGTGAGATGACCATATTTTTAGTCTTATAATAAACTGAATACCATCAATGCATTTTTATAGAACTTGAGAAATAAGAGGTGAGGGCTGAAGTCCTGCTCAGTTGGAAGAGCTCATCTTTCACACATGTGAGGCCCTGGGTTTAATCTTCACCATGGAGGGCACACTCTACAAGTCTTCACCAAGACTATGAGACTTTCAATGTTGACATCTGTGAGCAATGTTCCTATAAAAGCCAGGATTTTCAGAGCTGGCTGAAAAACTTGGAACTTTGAATAAAATAAAATGCATGTAACCATTTAGGATGATCACACTCGTATAAAACTCAGTGTATTTACAGTTGAAGCCCCATTATTGAGAGGAACCTTCAGGAACTGGAGCAATCAAGAGTTCAGACTGCCTTGCAGAGGACCTGGGTTTGATTCCCAGCATCCACGTTAGGGGGTTCACAACTCCATGCAACTTCAACTTCAGGGGGAAGAGTCCCCAGTCATCGTGGTACCCAGAGCCCACTCCTTAGCTCCAAGGCTCCAAGGGTAGGGCTGCCCTACTGAGAACCACTGTCCTTGACAGAGAAAAGCCTCTGAACTATCAGTATCCCGAGCTGAGACTTGACTAGAAACAACCACCGAGGGAGGGCCGTGTTGCAGGCTGAGCTTTGGAGAGGCTCTCTTGAGCTGCAAGATGCTCATTAGGACAGGCACCTGCAGCGGGAAGGGATGCCTTTAGGCAGTCGCTTTGGTTGGAAGCTTGGTGTGAGCAGCCACGGTGTCCTGCTTCGAGCCGGTAGAGCTTGCCTTGTTCATATCTGCCTGTCAGGAACCAGCATAGGGATGCCATTGTAGGCATGCAGGAAAGCTTGCTCTCAGATGAAGGGGCTGTCTGAAGTCGAGGTCTCCCTTGAGGGAGCCAGTGGCTAAGGTCTGTGTAGACCACATGGCTGGGCTGGGGGCCAGCTTATTCCTTGAGGAGGATTCTTGGGCTGCCTTAGGACACGGTATTCATTCCCATTTTATAGCTGAGGAAACAGGGTTAGGACTCCTCCCTGGATTCCCCTGTTTGAGCACCCAGCCATTATCTCAGCAAGCACAAAACAGGCCTTCCAAATTCCAGGTTCTCTTAGTGATGTCTACAATGACGGTCGCTGCCCCTCTTCTGTTCCCTCTCCCTCCTTCCCTCCCTCTGCAGCCATTCATTTGTGAGGTACGCTGAGCTCCGTCTGCCACGGGGCAAGGGACCCAGTCCCCTCATCCTGTTGCTTTTGTGTTTGGTGGGGGCATATCAGTCGCTTCGCATAGTGAAGTGGAGGGTTCAGCTTTTATCCTTTCATCAGCTTAAGGAATTAATTAAAAGAAAACTCTGACAGGTCAGAGAGCCTCTTGCTTTGTACTCAGGTTTCCATCACAGGTTATTTCAGACAGGACAAGGGCTTGTGGCTTTTGGCCCCTGCAAGTGAGTGCTTCGAGGCCTTCAGAATATCACCTCCCAGGGCCCAGCCAGCTGGTGCTCGNTGCACAGGCTGTTGGCCGCCTCAGGAACCCGACCTTCGTGCCAGAAGCATGAGGGCCAGGCCAGGCTTGGCACTGGACCCTCCAGCTTCCTTTACAGATGGCTGCAGTTTGGGCTCTGAGTGGCCCGCTGGAGAGATTTCCCAGCCACTTCTGGTCCCTCGGAGGAGACGACTGCTTTGCGATCCAAGCCAAGGCCTTTCGGTTTCTGTTTGTTCCAATAAGTTTGGCGTTTGGACAGACCTAGTGGGAAATGGCTGTTGGGCTGGGCCATGAACCACAGGCATTCGGAGGGCAAATATCAGAATCATGATCTTACCAGCTCTGACTCACGAGACCAACGTAGGGTAGCGTAGCTTTTAGCATGGTAGCTTTGGGGCTGGGATTCTCTTACATCAGCAGGAGTTAGAGTCGGGTTGGGGGATGTGCAAACAGGGAGTCTACAGCAGCCATCGGCCCCCATCAGCAGCTCCACAGAGGCCGTTTCCCCAGCCCAAGGGATTATCGCGCTAAACAGTCTGACATGCTAATACGAGAAAAACGGGCACATTTTCAGAGCCCTGACGAGGTTAAACACCTTTCTATATATCCCTCGGCCTTTTCGCACATTCTTTTTATTGAATTAGTTGTTCATGTACTTTGCTTTTTGAGAGCACTCGTGTGTTTCTGTCCCCTGGTCCCACTCTGGAGTCACCCTTGGCTGGGTCCCCTCTCTCCTCCTTGCTGGTTTCTTTTCTATTTCCATCAGTCTTTCGGTCACAGCCTTCCTTAGATCCCGAGAAAAAATGCAGGACTGTTTAATTCTCAGAAATTCTGGGCCTTTGGCCTATCAGCTTTCCAGAGCTCCGTCTAAAGTCATGGTAGAAATCAGGAGGATTTTTTAAAAAATTAAAATATAATTATTTTAATAAAATTATTTTACTAAGATAGAGCATCACTCTTAAAGCCCTTGCCATGTTATCTCCACCCCCTGTTCAAGTTGGGGGGGTGGATTTTAATTGGCTTCTTGACTCCTCAAGAGCAGAATCTAAGTTATTATGTCAAGTCTTTCCCGACTCACGATGTAGTCACTCATAACTCACGAGTGGTTTCTCGTAAGCGTGGTGGTCACCTTCCTTCCCCTTTGCACTGACAAATAGCAGGACTTTCCTAGTTTTGGCGCTGCCTGGTAGCTCACCTGCATCTTGCCCGTGGTGTCACCTTCTCGCCCACGGCTGGCATGCCACCATCAGCCCTGTTATATGCCACCATCAGCTAGATGGTTATATCCGCTCAGTCTCTCAGCTCCATTAGTCCCTATGTTCCCCCGCGCCCTGGGGAATACCCCTCCCCAGAGGCTTAGGCATGCCTACGACATGGTAAAGGTCTCTTCCTACTGTTTATGGCTTCTTAGATGTTCGTATGAATGCCTGTCAAGTACCTCACTGTTCCCTTCCAAACACTCTCACGCCACATCCATGGCTTCGTTTAGGGCCCGCCATGTTTACTCGTTGGTCCAAGATGAAAAACTTGGGGGTCATTCTTCATTTTCCACCTCCTCAGGCCCCGCGAGTTGCCAAGTCTTCTTGTGTTGGTCTCCCGCATCATTTGCTGCGTTACAACCCATTCTCTCTTCTCCAAGTTTAGCAGAGTTTGAGCCTCGGCATGGCTTTCAAGGACTCTGGTCTCTGCTGCATCCTATCCCTTCCCCCACCCGTTGCGTCCAACTTAGATCTGCCCTGTGTCCTCGCGCTTCTTCATTGGAGTGGCAGCGCCATGGTCACATTCCTGGAGCATGTGGGAATCATTATCACCCTGATGAGCAGCCACTGCCAGCAGTCGATGGGCAGAGCCCAGAGACAGCAACTGTCCTGCGTGGGAAAGGCTTCAGCATATGGAAATGTTCTACCCGGAATTGTAGGGCAGGATCATGCTGTGTCGTTGCCTCTGGCCTTTGTCTGATACCCCATCTGGGCTCTGCACGAGGAACTCTTTATGTATTCAAATTCCAGCCGAGGCCTGCACGTTGTCTCTGTAGCTTTCTTTACCCCCTCCCCGTCAAGCCTTCTCCCACTCTGTCCTTGGTGTCTGTGCACTTCAGGTGAACACGCTTTGAGCGTGTCCTTCCCGCAGAAGAGCTGACCCTATTCAGCTTTGTGTTGCCGACCCCTCGCACGGGGCTGTAGGCAATTGTAGGCTAAATAGAGTGGAAGAGCTCCAACCACTGAGGGGACCGGTCTTTAGCTGCGTGGTTCTTGGATTGCTCTCCTGGGTAGGTTTGAGTTCTGTCTTCCCCGTCCTCCTGGCTCCTTCCCTTTCTCTCCCTCTCTCTCAATTGCAGCCTTTCTAACTCTGGCATGTGCTCCTTCATTACTACGGATTGGCTGGCTTCCACAGTTATACTCATCGGCAGTTCCTGGAGGCATCTAAGACCTGAAATAGATCTTAGCCATCTTTGCTATGAGGTGTGATTGCGGTAGTTACAGTTCCTGTTTCCAAGGCAACGGCTTTCTGGTTTGGAGCAGCATGCTTTTAGCAAGTCTCCTTTAAGAGAGAGGAGTTGGCGTGCATCTCCATATTCAAACTCTGCGAGCTTTACTGCTTATAAAAGGCCAGTTTACCCTGGAACAGGACAGGAATAACATGCTAGCAGTTTAACATGCTGAACATGTTAAACATATAGAAGATGAGGACACATACATGTGCTTGTGAATATACCCACTTAAGCAGAAGTCCAGAGACAGAAATGGCATACATAGTACCAGCATCCTAAAGTTTAATGGTTATTAATGGAAATATTGGATGTTTCCCAATATGGACTTCTTATTTCATTTAAGAATCATGTTTCTTTTTAAAAAATCGTTTATTTATATGTGTGTGTATGTATGGGCACCATGTATGTGCAGGAGCCTATAGAAGTCTGAAGAGGGCATAGGATCCCCTGTAGCTTGAGTTGCAGACTGTGAGTCACTGTATGGGTCCTGGGAATTGAATGAACCCAGTAAGCACACTCTTAACCTCGGAGACATCTCCGCCAGCCCCACATCTCTTCCTTAGAGCGGCATAACTCGAAGGTTTCATGAGATCGTTTCTGATTAACTGTCACGGAGCAAGCACTGCATAGGCCAGACAGTTAGATCATGACCGTGTAGGAGACCTCTTAAAAGTCCCATTTCCCTAGGGTGGAGGAGACCCGTGGATAGACCCAGCCTGCTGGGGTGTCACCATTGGAAAACAGAGCCCATTGGGGAGGTGGAAGTCCAGATGGAGTCTCAAGACCATGCAGAGCAAGTACACACCCACAGTCAGACCCCCATACCTCCCAGTTCTGCCGTCTTAATCAGTCCCAATTCCTTCAGTGGGTGCCAGCGTGGGCTCTAGAATCAGACGGTTTTGAATGGACACCGTCTCTGTCATGCGTGCTGTGTGACTCTACACAGGCTCTAGAACCAGATGTGGGTGACACCGTCTCTGTCATACATGCTGTGTGACTCTACACAGGCTCTAGAACCAGATGTGGGTGACACCGTCTCTGTCATACATGCTGTGTGACTCTACACAGGCTCTAGAACCAGATATGGATGACACTGTCTCTGTCATGCGTGCTGCGTGACTCTACACAGGCTCTAGAACCAGATGTGGGTGACACCATCTCTGTCATATGTGCTGTGTGACTCTACATGGGCTCTAAAACCAGATGGTTTTGGATGACACCATTTCTGTCATGCATGCTGCATGCGTGACTCTACGGGCTCTAGAATCAGATGTGGGTGACACCGTCTCTGTCATGTGTGCTCTGTGACTCTCCACAGTTTCTAGAATCAGATGTGGATGACACTGTCTCTGTCATGCGTGCTGCGTGACTCTACGTGGGCTCTAGAATTAGATGGTTTTGAGTGACACCGTCTCTGTCATACGTTCTGCATGACTGTTCACAGCTACTTTCACTTCTTGGGGCCTCAATTTCCTCATTTGAAAAATGGGAAGAATATTATTAAAGAATTAATGTTGGAACTAACCGAGATATTGTACCTAAAAAATACTAGCGTTGTACAATAAGTGATTGTTTTCTTGTCTTCTACCCCAAACTGGAAGCTGTAAGGGCTTTTGTTATAGAACGCTCAGGTGAGCCTTGCCATAGTGCCTAGGAGGTTCCTATGCTCCATCTCCTGCCTCAGCTAAGTTGGTTTATTCCTGAACAACAGGTGCAGCAGCACTCATTGGCTGGCTGTGTGACATTTTTCTCACCTGAAAACATCTTTGCAACGTGGGCTGTCCTAACAGTGAGGTGAGGTATGGGCAAAATGTGACAGAAGTCCCTGCCGCCGTGGGCATTAATCCCGAAGTGCGGGCTTTTCAGAACAAATGATTCCCGCGACCTGAAGGGGGTCACGGCCTTTTCCTTCGCTCTCACGGGGGCCGTCACAGAAGGTCTCCGGTGCTGTCAGTAGATTGGGGGAAGAGAGCCTGCTCTGTGAGCGGCCTGCTCTGCGCTGAAGGAACGGGGAAGCTGGGTTTACCTTGGCCTTTTGGCTTCTCTTTAAATAGGAAGTAGAGGAGGTGTGGCCTGGATTTTGCAGGTGGGGGGAGAGTGGAACGCAGAGGTAGGTGACTGCCCTTTCTCTAAACAGAGGGTTAGGAATTTTTGTTTACTTTGTAGTGCTGGGGATCCAACCTTTGAACCCAGGGCCTTGCCTATGCCAGGCACACTCTCTACCCATGAGCTACAAATCCAGCCTCAAGTGATACTCCTAAATGTCTCTGCTGGAAGCTTCCTCCACTCCAAGTTCAAAAGTTTGGAACTGCCTGTCATTCAGTTTGGGGTAGAGGAAAAAAGCCCAATTAAAAAAAAATAAAATGGTAAAACCCGGCAGCATTTTAAAGGCTGTTTTATCCATGGCTTCCTTAGCCAGGTAGCAGGTTGAGCTCTGCTTGTATATCAGCGGCTTAACTGAGTCTTCTAAGGATGGGGATTTCAACGGTAATTTACCGCTCCCCCCTCCTTTTCCTTTGGCATCTCTGTAGAAAGCACTTAGCTGTTATTTGAGGCCTTCTGAAAATTATCAAACTGGGGCGGCTCCTGCAGCTTCTAGGCTGGTGCTGAATCAGATGGGCCACGTAGGGGAATGTTTTCCTTCTTCACGTGTACCAGGGTTTCTCTGCTCTTGTGTCTGTGTGCAACATGCATGCGCGGTGCCCATGGAGTCAGTCCAGAAGCGGACGTTGAGCCCACTGGGACTGGAGTTACAGATGGTTGTGAGCTGCCGCATAGGGGCTGATAACCAAATCCAAGTTCTCTGGATTTGGAACAACCATGGTTCTCTTAACCACTTTGCCGTCTCTGGGGCCCCATGTCGGAGAATTCTTTAGATAGCCACCTCTGCTTGGTTGCCCGAAGGAAGGGATTGAACCTTTAATGATGGCTATCACCTGACCGGTGGGCCTATGTACCTGATTCCTATTTAGGGCTATGTCATGTTCTCAAACGTTTTAGTCTACCATAAAAGATGTTTATTGTTTGTGAAAACAGGTGATTCAAATGAACCCGGTGCTATCTGCTCGTCACCGAAGGGTTGAAATGACAGCTTTCTTTGGGCCTGTGTCGTTACTCCCCTGAAAGGCAGGCTCTTCCCAGTGTCCAAAGGAAGTGGCAGCCATTGGTTTACAGTATTTTGTGGCAACATTTAATATGTTACATTCATAAATGGTCTGTCTTATAATATTCTTTGCATGTGAGAAATCCTACACTCGGGGCTTAAGAATTATAGTGCAAACACTCAGTCAACTTTATTAGGCAAGGCAGAGGCAGCTGAGAAAATAAATGCAAGAGGCAGCCTGAGCCTTCAGTTTTAAAAGGCTTCTCCTAAGGAAGGGTACTCGCATTTCTGCGGGTAAAAGAGGAACAAACCGCCTGGCTCGTAGAGTGGATTAATGAGGTGTTTGCTCTTATTTGGGTATCGGCTAACGTGTGCCGAATTCTGTGGGTGGCTCACTGGACCTTCTCAGTGTGTCTAAGATATTTTGCTTGCTGGCTCTCGTCATTCTTGTCAAGAAGCCACAGTCCTTTCATTCTCTAAGTGGCCATGGCTGCTACTACAAAACTGAGCGACTTTGTAGCTTTGGTGTCCTTTAAAGCAAATTACGATTTTTTTTTTTGAAACAGGGACTCATGTGTTTCAAGCTGGCCTAGAACTTACTATATAGCTAAGGATGGTCATGGATTTCTGATCCTCCTGCCTCCCGGAAGCCCTGTGTATTTGATGCTAGGGATCAGGGGCCTCCTGCAATCCAAGGAGTAAGGCAAGCACTCCACCCTGAGCTACATCCCCACCCCTTGTGAATCCACTGAAGAACCTATAAAATCTGATCAGATTACTTTGACCTAAGCTTACGGTCCAGATGTAGGGAGTCCTGACTTTAGATTCTTCTTGAGCTAGAAGAAAGGCATCCCCTCATACTCAGGAATAGGGTAAACATTAAAACGATTCTCCTCTTTGATTCTATTTTATTTTGGTTTGTTTGAGTAAAGGTCTTGCTCTGTATCCCAGGCTGGGCCTAGAGCTTGTGATTCCCTGACCTAAGTTCCCTGAATGCTGGGATTATGGTATGAGCCACTACACCAAGGTAAGGGTTTCATTTTACATATGATGGGACCCTGGAGACGTGTTGCCTTGATGATCACACACAGGTATGATGAGCACACGATGGGGTGAGACCCTGCTGGATGCCTGAGGAAGAGGATAAAGCAAGATGGCTTTCTAGAAAGGGACCTGAGTGAAGGGTTACTTCCTGTAGATGTGATAGTGTATGTAAAAATCAAGACTATAGTCTCAAAAAGATGACTGTTGATAGCCAATTGACCCAAACACTGATGGCTGCTCATGTCGTGCAATCTGTTTCCTAGGCAATGGCTGTCAGTGGGACTACAATGGTGCAGGTAACTTGGCATGTGGGAGAAAGGGTCTGGAGACTCAACAACTCAGGGTTATCCTCAGCTACATAGTGAGTTCAAAGTCAGTCTGAGTTACACAAGGCAATGGTTGAGTTCAGAGTGCCCAGGAGATACATGGTTGGCACTAACGAGACAGATGCTTACTTGACTCTGATCTGTAACAGTCTAAGCATAAACTGGTCCAGGCTGGGAGAATGATTCCATGACGGATTTCCCCCTTCCTTTTGTGTGTGTGTGTGTGGGGGGGTGGTATATGGTTTTGTGTGTGTGTGTGTATGTGGTGGTATATGGGTATGTGTTTGTGTGTGTGGTATGGTTTAGTGTATGGTATGTGTGTGTGGTGTACAGTGTATGTGTGGTGTGGTGTATGGTGTGTGTGTGATGTGGTGTATGTGTGTATATGTGGTGGTGTAGTATATGGTGTGTGTGTGGTATACAGTGTGTGTGTATGTGATGTGTTATATGGTGTAGTGTGTGTGTGTTTTAGTATAGCTGCCATTTTGTAGCAAAGATGGTTCTCGTTTCTGTCATCTTGGGCAAAAGTGGGATGAAGAGAACACCCGCTTTTCCTTCTAAGAGCATGTTATAAGCATTTTGGGGTTCCTATTTCCGTTGGTCAGAACCAGTTACATGCTGACTTACCCACAAGGGTAGCTGGGAAATACAATCCTCACCTAGACAGAAATGTGCCTGTGGAGAGTGTGTATCCAGGAGACAACCAGGGGGCTTTGCAGAGGAACGCTGACATTTGTTTGTTCGCGCCGCTCTGCCGCTGTGCTTTCTAGACACATCTCTCTTAAAAGGCGTAACAATCGTCCATGAGAGCCCCAGAATGTATCATGCCATAACGATCTTCCGCGAGAGCCCCAGAATGTATCATGGTGTACCGATCGTTCAGTGGGAGCCCCAGAATGTATCATGGCGTAATGATTGTTCTCAGTGAGAGCCCCAGAATGTATCGTTCAGTGGTCTTCTTTTGTTGCTTAATGTTTTGCTCAGACTTCTGTGTTAGGAAAGTAACTTTGGAATGTACTGTCTGTCATTCTCAAGTTAAAATCATTGCACTTTCTTTGAACATCCTTTGGTGGGAAGGCCGGACTTATTTCAGCAAGTAGAAATTTTCAGGCAGCATACCCACGCGCACAAATCTGCGCGCACCAAGATGAGAAAAATCTTGGCCAAGGCTGACCTCCAGGGACGAGGTCAAAGCATTTCCTTCTGCATGGAAATTTGATTCTGGCGTTGCCAGTTGTCAGTGATTAGAGCTGACTTTATGATGCTGATTCTAGGAACGGGGCCAAAACATTAAAGACTCACTTGTAACCCCTCCTCCCATCACTGGCCATATTGATACACAGCGTAATTTGGCTCTGGGCTCTAAAATAATTCTGTTAAAGTAGAGCAATATTTCTTGTTTTTCTCCAAGGAGATGGTGCCAGGACACTCTGCCTTTCTTCTTGCTGGCTACTTCCTGTCTGGAGTTTGTGTTGTTGCTCTCTGCCCAGACGGTTCTGTCAGAGGGAACTATTCCATGACTAGGCAGGTTTGTTTGTATAAAAGTACATGAATATTTTGTTTTAGTTGATAGCAGTGAGCTGTCCTGTATATTTGAATTCTTGTCGTAGAGCCCAGCACACACTGTATTTGATAGATTTTTAGTTGCGAGTTCTAGTTATGTGTACATTTTACACATGTTTTCCCTCCAGCTTTTTTTTCTTCATATCCCATCATATGTTGAAAAGGTGATTGTGATGTCTGAGTTTTTTTGGGTCCTTGTCTCTTCCTTGGGGAGACTTAGACATCTAGTCTTTTCTGTGGGTCTGGAGTAATCCAGGCTGCCCAGTCTCTCGTTGACTTCATACTGTTTATTGTGGCTCAAATCATTTTATATTTTTCATTTAACAACAGAATGTCTTAGAATCTCTGGAGACCCTGTTGTCTTTCCACAGTAAATGGGAGACTCAGACCATAGCTGTAGCAACAAGCGCAGGGTGCCAGGGGTCCCAGGAGACTCAGACCATAGCTGTAGTGACTGGCGCAGGGTGCCAGGGGTCCCAGGAGACTCAGACCATAGCTGTAGTGACTGGCGCAGGGTGCCAGGGGTCATCCAAGTGTCGTCATTGGCAAAGAGACTTCAGGTGGGAGTTCCTTTTAGAAGCAGTTGTTCATTTTCTGCTATTTCTGAATTGGCAAGAAAGCATTTTTCATGGGTGTCGGGTAGGACGGAAGAGGATGGATGTGGGGAGGCCTGAGGGACGGTGCTGTTTTTTGTTTTTGTTGGAGTTTGCAAAGCTCCGCCTATGCTTATAGTACAGCTTGTGATCCCCAGAGTCCCAAGACACCTTCAACAACAACAGGGACATTATTGGCATTGCAGGAGCATTGGGTTCAAGGCTGCTTTGCCTAATCTTTAAAAGCCTAGAAGGAAACTTTTGGGATTATCTTTTGTCCAGGTTTCAAACTAGAGGCTGTGACCTCAGTCCTGGAAACTTTGGTTTCTTTGTGCTGGTGTGTTGGAAGCTGTTCTTCGGAGAGCAAGCGCAACATCTCAGGGGCATCTACTCAGAGCAGTGGTCACTTCCTTTCCTACAGAGGGGCCGAGGAACCAAATGAAAGGTTTTGGGAACACTGTTTAAAAGAAAATGGGGCAATCACAAATCATTAAGGATGGCCCTGTCAATCAAAGCTACGGAATGAAATGCCACTTCATGCTCATTAAGATGGCTGTCAAACCAACCAACTAACCAACCGAACAAAGAGCCCAACCAAACAGGAAGTGATGCTGATGAGAGTGGTGAGAAATAGAAGCCCTTGTGACTTGCTGGGAGGAATTTAGAATGGTATGGACTGTAAAACGGGACCATAGCATGATTTTTCTTCAAGCAATTAAGCCGAATTGTGTGAGCCAGCAACCCATTTAAGGCAGACGCCCCAATAGATGGTCATAAAAGATTACTCACTATGTCCCCAAACAGGAAACAACTTTTACTTCAGTGACAGACCAATGGGTAAGCAAAACGTGCTCTGTACACACAGTGGAGTATTACTTAGCAGTAATGCAGCTCAATGGTGAAGCACTTATACTAAGGTCCATCTCCTGGGCTGAAAAAAAAACAACCAACCAACCTCAATGAAGCCAGAAGAATAACAACAAAGTTCCGGACCTGACAGGCTGCTGTGCTCACAGACCTCACCGTGGCTGTGGATGCCTGTGCAAGGTGGGTCCCGTCACACATCATCCTGGATGGAACAGGGACTTGGAAGGTCCCACCCTTACCCCCAGGAACTATTGGCAATCATGATTACAGAGGGAGTTGTCTGTTTTCTTCAGCATTGGTAAATTACCTATGTAAATCACCTCCACCCACGCTCATGTAAGCAACGGTCATTAAACTCAGGTCACGGCAAGACAACCAAAAAAGAATAAAAGTGGAAGGTGGCTTGCTGGGGAGAAGGGCTTTCCGAGAGAGGGAAGAGAACGAGGGAGGCAATGGTACAGGGCTGTAAAATGACCCAAATACGTTATTTACATGTGTGAACTGTCGAAGAATAAGAAAAAAAGGAATGAACAACCTGGATGAATGAATCTTGATGGTATTGCGTTGGTAATATTATGTTCAGTGAAATAAGCTGCACATTTAACTATGACTCCATGTACACAAGGTTTCCAGGGCATTGGTTTGTGGGGATGGAAGGCAGGATAGTGGCAGCCAGGGTCTAGAGGAGAGGCATAGGGTCTGTTGTGTGGAAAGAGTTTTCTAGCGATAGGAAACGGTAGTTGATTGCACAGGAGTGGGAAGAGGCTTCATGCTGCAGGCTGGTACTTAGTGGTAATTAACTCATGGGTTTTGTTATGTACGTTCTCCTATAATATAAAAGAGACGTGTTGAAGTAATATTGTTTTAAGTGTGAAGAAAAATGAAAGAAAATGGAGCCCCAAGAAGTCATGATTCCCCCTCCCCAATTCTTCTAGTTTTGCTAAAAATCCTTACTTGTACCCTTTAAAGATTTTTAAAGACTCCCCTCTTGACAGCGGTTGGGGCCGGACATGGTGTGTGTGCTGATGATCTAAGCACTTGAAGTGGAGGTAGAAGACTCTGAGGTCTGTTCTCACAACAACACCCCCAAACAAAACCCCCTCAAAGAATTATACTGAACTCCCCAATATCCAGCTCTGAGGTAGGTTTTTATGGCGTCTGTTTGGTCAGGTGATTTTCAGGGTAAAATGACCTAAAATAGACCTTGTCCCCTGACCTGGGGAAATTCTGGGCAGTGATAGCCACCCCCATGCAGGTCCCAGGGTAGGCTGAGGTTGAGGACCTGTGTTTAAACCCACATCTGTGTAAGCAGAATGCTCTTGGAATTGGATTGGTGTTTCCACGTCCTCCTTGGTTGTCATGGCCACCAGCTACTCTCACAGCTTTGTGAATGCCTACCAGCCCTTTTCTAAACTTCGGGAGTTCTGAAGCCTGCAGACAGTCTTTCTGTCCACAGACCTTGTCTTTAGGCTTTGGTCCTGTGAGGTGGCTGGAGCCCTTTACAGGACAGTTTGCTGTTAACTGGCGACACCTAGACTGTTTGGATCTGGGTCATGTGATTAGCTTGAAGTTCACAGGAAGTAATTGGCCTACACCCCCAGTGGCTTGGCTTCTTTGTATGTGACAGCCTTCGGTCCCTTCATTTCCTGTGTTTTCTGCAACAGAGAGGCTTTTGCTTCAAATCTGTTTCTACTCGGGACTGTGTCAGAGTGTGGGGCTGTACAAGCCTTCTTCAGAAAGGTCTTAGAAGTTTGCATCATAATAACGGTGCTCCTGAACATGTTTGGGGGACACATTCCATTTCCTGTTTATCCTGCTTTGTTTGGTTTCCTTCCAGATGCAATGTGCCTAGGATGCAGTGTCACAGTGAGCCTTGGATGCAGTGTCACAGTGAGCCTTGGATGCAGTGTTGCAGTGTGACTTGGATGCAGTGTCACAGTGAGCCTTGGATGCAGTGTCACAGTGAACCTTGGATGCAGTGTGCCTTGAATGCAGTGTTGCAATGTGACTTGGATGCAGTGTCACAGTGAGCCTTGGATGAAGTGTTGCAGTCAACCTTGGATGCAGTGTCGCAGTGTGCCTTGGATGCAGTGTTGCAGTGTGCCTTGGATGCAGTGTCACAGTGAGCCTTGGATGCAGTGTCCCTTGGATGCAGTGTCGCAGTGTGCTCCAGTTTTACTGTTTTCAGGGAGGGAAGGCATGCCTGGATGTCTGATATTTGACTGGGCTTTGCTCACGTGTGTCTCCTGTGAAGTTATTACTGAGCAGGGATCATGTTTTGGAACCTTTAGGTTAAAAGGTCTGTCAAAGACACAGACCAGGCCACAGGAGCCTTTTCTAGCGAGACCCTGAGAGCTAGGGTTTTAGTTCTCCTCCCTTGGAGTTCAGAATCCCAGACAGAGCAGCCTGCCCATTGTCTCAGTTGCTGAACTCCTCTGTCTGACACCTTGTGTTTTTGTCTTTCTTTCTCAGTTGGTTTTAGATTATTTGCATCTCTAGAGAATTCCGTGGAAGTGCTGTGTATTCCATAGAGTTCTACCGTAGCTTTGACTATGGTTTCACATCATATTTCATCCATCCATTTTTTTCTTAAGTCATTCATATTAAAAATGGTCCCCATAAAGAAAGTATAAATTAGGAATATTTCAAGATTCCTTTCTGAATGATTTTTGTAGTTTCAGAGTCGTTAGGTCAAGAGTCCTTATTATTCTTGAGCAATGTATACAGGCAGAGAGTTACACATTGCCTTTATCTGGTGAAAAGGTCCTTAGATGGGGCTCTGTCAGCTGGGCCAGCATTCCAAGCCTGTGTTCCCAGCTCACTTGTCTGGGCCCGTGTGTAGTTGTTGGTGGGACACCTGGCTGGGCACCACAAGCCACTTCTTTCTGCACCACTGGGGGTGGCAGCCGTGAAGCGGAGCAGCGAAGTAGTGGCCTGGCAGAAAGGCGCTCCAGAGCAGGCCTGTAGTTTGCGTTTCGACTCGTAACTTGTAATTTTCAGATTCCCAGCTCTAAATTATGTCAGTTAAAAGCAAGCTTTCTTCTCGCTAGGTAAGCAGGATTCCAGTTATATTCAGGTAAGAGACTGCATGGCTGTTAAGTTTTGTCTCCCCCCCCCCACCTCAGAATTGTTGGGGCAAAGCACAGTTGAGCACGTGATTCTCCTCAGTGACTGGGGCCTCAGATGGCCTTATTTTGTCTATGGTTTTTGTCATTTAACTCGTGTTTCTCAGATGAGTGCGTTGGCGCATGCTGAGGCAAGCACCTCGGGCAGCTCAGCCTCGACACGGATGGGTATCAGTCCCAGAAGGATGGTCTGCGGTTTGGACATCCACAGGGAGACAGGCTAAATTCCCTTTACTCCTTCCCTTGGGCTTTGGTTTGCATTGTCTCACATCCTTTTCTGAAGACGACTTTTTTCGACTTCTTGGAAAGTCAGGCTGTTTTTCTGGACCTCAGTAGTGGAATACCTACCTACAGGTTCGGCCAAGGAGAGACCAACTCTTGCTCTGTTCCTCTCTCTCTCTCACGTTCACACGTTAGGGCCCTCCTTGGCTTCCCTAAAGTGGATGCTATCGTGGTGCAGACAGCTGTGGCCCAGGGTCCCACCAGGAGCATTGTGTACAAAGTAGATGATAACGGGCACATACACCTCATTTTATTTCTCTAGGAGTACCAGTTTTATGTAATTACTCAAAATGTCTTTATCAGCATATATTAATTGCATATGATAATTGGTTTCATTAAGACATTTTCACACATATAATGTATTTCAATCCTTCATCCTCTCTTGTCTCTCCAACTCTTGTTAATCTCCCCTCTTCCCACTTAGTCTCCCATGAAAGTTCATGTCTTTTTTTTTTTTAAACAGTTCAGTTCCTTAGCATGGTTTGCAGGAGCCTGCACTAGAGTTGACTTTCAGGAGCATGCGCAGTATCGGTGGCTATGCCACTGAAGAAGATGTCTCTCCTTGCCCCTCAGCTCTTATCTGTGTAAGCACTCAGGAAGAGGTGAGGCCGTATGAGCCCCCACTCCTTCCATGGCAGGGCAGTAGGCTCAATCTTGTAGAGATCTGGTTCAGGAAATTACTTCTGCTTTGCATTCGAAAGAGCAGATACTTACTCCAGGAAATGAAATTTCTTTATCACTCCCCCCTCCCTCCTGCCCTCACCTTCCTCTGGCTTTTATATTCTTTCTGCCATTCTTCAATGGTGGACTATCAGCTTTAGGTTCAGTGTCAGCTTCCCTCCCCAGCCACCCCACCCTGCACCCTGAGACAGGCTCTGTGTAGCCCTGGGTGTTGTAGAACTCACTCTATAGACCAGGCTGGCCTTGAACTCACAGAGATCCGCCTGCTTCTTTCACCCAACTGCTGGGATTAAAGGCTTGCACCACCCCTTCCCCGGCTAGACCTAGTTTTTAAAGAAACATAATTTTGGTATTAAAACAAATATACACAACATTTATTTTCTAAGCATATTTAGGGAAGCTGGCACACATTCTAAGGATAACCATGAGAGGACTCAGGGAATGTCACTCTTGGGTCACCATACTCCTCTACTGTTAGGAGCCATCAGCAGGCTAGTTTACGAAGTACTGAAGTTCCTGGCCGATCGTAGGATCCAGCCACAAGTCTGGAGAAGGAGATCCAGCAGAAAGATACTGAATACCTCTGGTTGTTTCTGTTCAAGGGGCCCAAGGATTTGCTTCCTGTGTAGTGCAGAATTGGATCAAGAATCCTCCCACTGGGGTAGTTGAACTAAGAAACGTTAAGTAATCTCTCGATGGTCCTAGGCAGATGATAAATGTTATTTCTAGAATGAGGGGGGGGCTACTAAGGGCTGTCTGGTGCTGGAGGTGACAGTGTGCATCTGGAAATGACCGTCCCTTTGTCGACTACAGGATCGCTGGGTGCTGTGTACCTTCTCCTAGCCCACCTCATTCCGAGCTTCCCTTTTCTGGTCTGCACTGGGAATATAAAGCTAAACCCCCAGGACCTTATTTCCCTCCTTTCCTCTCTCTCTCCGTTCCCTTCTCGCCTCTCTGCACCTCTCCTCTCCCCTCCCCTGTGGAAGAACCCTGCTGGAATACTTTTGGGGATGAAGTATCTACATGGACAAACCTGGAGTTAGTACAGAGCCGGCATAATAAAGCATCTACGTTAATATCCTCCCAGCTCCCAAAGTCTTCCCTTCGTATAAGATAATTCATAATAACAGAATAGAAAAGTTGACAATATTGGAGATATTATTGAACTACCATTTTATTGGCCTGTGTGGAATATGAGTAGATAATCGATAATTGCCTAACGCATATATCAGTATTATTGAATACTTTGACTATTGTGTTTACTGACAACTTAGAATAAGTTTGTAACATTGTGTAACTGACAGGAAGGGGAGTTCCTTTTTATTTAGTAAAGCAACTGGCAGGTAAATACATTGGGAATGCCACCAGATTTTATGGATTCTCATTTATTTTTCCCTAAAGCATAAAGATAGCTTTCACAAAACACTTAAGAAACATTTGAAAAAGAAAAGTTATGAATGGATGTACCACTTCCGTCCCAGAAAATTTTGCTTATTTTTGAGTGTTTTTTTTTTTAAATAAACCAACCTCTGGGCATGGTGGCACTCTGTGAGTTAGAGACAGGAGGATCTCTGTGTGTTCGAGGCCAGCCTGGTCTACACAGTAAATTCCAGGAGCTCCAGGGCTGTAGATAGAGAGACCCTGTCTCAAAAAGCAAAGCCAAACAAAAACAATATGCCCCNCAACAGCAACAACAGCACCAACCAATGATAAAGCAAACACAACAACCATGAACTTATAATAGCACCAAGGATTCCTGAATGCTTCCTTTTGGGGGAGCAGCTGGCGGTCAGTTCCAGTTAAGCTGTAGATCCTGATATCACATGATAAAAGCTGGACATCAAGAAGGGCAACCTGGGACTTTCAGGTGGTCAGGAACTACAGAAGCCGACCGTGTCTCTAGCCCTGCCGTCTCGTAAGCAAAGGCTAGTTCAGAATGAGCGGGTCCCTTTGCAACACTTTCTCCAACACCGAAGAAGTGCCTGGCAGTACGCACTTTCTCAAACACCGAAGAAGTGCCTGGCAGTACGTAAGAGCAGAAGAATTAGCTCGCGGCTCTTCCCAAGGCTTAAATTGAGAACGGTTGAAAGGAGATATTTGAAAATTCAGGGAATAATTTTGAGAGTATGATTAGAGGCTGTAAAGATTTTGATTTTGGTTGGTTGGTTCTGGGGCAGAGGGATAGGGCTGTGTCTTTTTTTAAATCACTCTCAGAGATTCTGGTTTGAGAATAAATATTTAGGTCACAGCAATATAATAAAAATAAAGACAGAGTGGAAGAGTCTAAAAAGTGCTGTCTGTGGCATGTGTTGAGTAAAACAAAGTCTGCAGACATTGTTTCCCTCTGATTTCATCCCTACCAGCGATTCCGGATAAGAGCACAAAGTGTAAGGCTCACAATGATGGTTATTCCAGATAAAAGAGTAGTCCTCTGCACGTAGACCGTGCTTGACCGTGAAAGCAAGGACTGATGTGTAGACATCCAAATGTGGCAGTGGAAATACCCTTGTTTATAATTTTATACTGAGGTTGAAATTCCTGCCCCGGTAGTTGACATCCAGGAGATCGGAGGAAGCAGCTCAGATGGGTCTGTCCAGTGTATGTTGACACCAACCGTTCAGTTTGCGGAAAGGACATTAAGCCAGCCTTGTTTTGAAACTCGTGAACTGAGGAAGGACTGACACCCAGAAAGGTTAGGGGGCCAAGAATATCCACAGGCTTTCACAGGAGGAAACCCCGCCAGCACACACGGAGAAGCCTCCCATTACATTGCAAAGAAGTTAACAGCGCAAAGGTATAGTCATGCGGAGAATACAAGTTTGAACAAGGTAAATCTGGGGAGACTTCAGGAAGTGGGATATTCTTCCATTCCTGACAGTGAGTTAATTGGTTCATTCCACTGGAGAGCAAACTGGCTTTGTTGGTTTGTGTTTGCCACAGTTCTTAGAGACAGGGTTTTCTGTGTGTAGCCCTGGCTGTCCTGGAACACCCTCTGCAGACTGGGTTGGCCTTGGACTCAGAGATCTGCCTCCTAAGTGCTGGGATTAAAGGCTTGTGCCACCACCATCCAAGCATATTGGCTTTGGAGAGAAGAAATCACCCAAACGCTCAAACCCAGGCATTCCACTCTTTGGAACTTATTCTAAAGAAAAACTTCTAATGGAGAAGAAGCCTATAAAAATGAAGATAATTGTTATATTTTTATTTCTAATGCTAAACATTTGAAAGAATTTAGTTAGCCTGGTATGTGTGAGACCCTGACTTTAAGCCCTACTTCTGCAAAATAAACACAATTTGATTCTTAACAATATTATGTGGACTTAAAATTTTTTTGAAAATTGATGCTGGAGACGTGGCTCAGTGCTTAAGAGCACCGACTTCTCTTGCAGAAGACCCAGTTTCAGTTCCCAGAACCAACATGGCAGTTTTCAACCATCTGTAACTCCAAATTCCAGGGCTTCTAATACCATTGTGTGGCCTGTGTAGTTAGCAGGCACATATATGGTGTACAGACATACATGCAGACAGAATACCAATATACAATAAAATCAAAATTAAAAGTGAGGAAAAACCTTTAGTAAATACTTTAACAATGAGAACTAGGTGATATTTTCAAAGGCCCACCATAACGTATAGGCGGAAACTGCTCGTTTGTTTCCCGGTTGCCCAGACCCGAATAATCACACAGAAACTGTATTATTACAACACTGCTTGGCCAATAGTTTAGGCATATTCCTAGCTAGCCCTTACATCTTAAATTAATCCATTTCTATTAATCTGCCATGAGGCTCTGGCCTACCGGTAAGATTCTGGCGTGTCCTTCTCCTTCGGCAGCTACATGGCATCTCTTTGACTCTGCTTACTCTCTCTCTCTATCTCTTTCAGTCTAGCTATATTCTGCCCTGCCATAGGCCAAGGAAGCTTTATTCATTAACCAATAAGAATAACACATTTATAGAAGGACTTCCTATATCTATAATGTCTGCTGTATCTGTGTACACAAGTATAACTTTTGTTGTTTTGTTTTTGAGACAGAGTTTCTCTGTGTAGCCCTGGCTGTCCTGGAACTCGATCTGTAGACTATGCTGGCCTCAAACTCACAGAGATCCACCCGCCTCTACTAGGAGTAAAGGCATGCAGCACCACTGCCTGGTTGGCTCCTTGCCTTTTAAATCTTCTTTATACAACCTAGCTAGGTGCAGACCTTGGGGAAACTCTGTGAGCACCCTTTGCCTGCTTTCTCATCTGAGAAATGGAGATGATAATGATTCTAAGCTAGAGAGAACTAAGTGAGAGAATGCACACTTGATATATAATAAAACATTGTATACTCAGAGTGTCCACCAGTACAAGCTACTCATTGTCCTGGCTTGGGAGGGCCCCTGGTTGCCACACCTCCTTTCTTGCCAATGGAACTCCAGACTAGTTATAGTTATACGTCTAGAATGAGGGTTTCTCGGTTAATTGTGACTGTGCTATTCTCATTTAGTAAAGGTTGCTTTGAAATGAGCATATGATTCTGGTCTGGTCTGTGGAACTTAATGGAAAGTCAGCTGAGGTCTCCTGAGAAAGAAAGATATTTCTCCCTTATAACCAAGAGAGGGGCGTAGGGAGATGGGTCACCATTTTGCTCCTCTGTTCCCAGCTTGCCTGCATTGGACCTTCTTGTGTGATGTGTTCTTCCAAAAGCCATCTCGGAGTCATGAGACGATGGTTGTCATAACCACAGCTGCAGAGCAAGAAGGCAGGCAGAGCCTGGACCTCTGATGACATCATAGAGCCTGGCTTTGCTTGCCTCTGAAAAGAGGAAGAAATGTCCAAGTTGCTTAGGGAGCTTTTACTTGGCTATTCTGTTATTGCAGTGACAATAGCCTCCTTAGGGAACTTTGATTGACAGCATCTAATATAATACTTTAGGAATTTATGTGTATGAATGTTTTGCTTACAAGTATGCTTGTGCACCATGTGTGTTTCTGATGCTGAAGAGTCCAGAAGAGAACATCGGATTCCCTGGAGGTATGGATGGCTATGCATAACCATGTAGATTCTGGGAATCAAACCCAGGTCCTCTGGAAGAACAGCCCTCAACTCCTGAGCCATCTCTCCAGCCCCTCAAGGAATACTTTTAATCAATTAATTAGCTTACTGCAGTACTTTTAAAAATTATGGCACCAGAAAAAGTTAATTCATAAAATGGATTCATATTTCTGGAATGTCTTTTCACTGAAATGTAAACTCCTCATCACATAGTACTTGACAGTTTAGCCTGGATGCGTAGCTATCCCCTCTTCTCTGCCTAGAAGTTCTTTGAAGCTACATTGTAATAAAAGTGAAATGTGGATGAGCTCGTGTGCTTTAATTATCAGCAGGAAAACTATTCTCAAAGGAAAGATTGTAACATGGTTAGACATTCGGTGAGGCTGGCTATAAACCTGTAACCCGGTGATGGATGATCCAGCTGCAGCTGTGGCAGGAGCAGGCCTTCAATATTTGGACTGTGTGTTTAAAAATAAACGTTTGGGCAGCTGATGGAGAGAGGGTGCGTCTTGATGGCTGTATTTGCTGAAATTATGCATCTAAAATAAATAAGAAGTTGTATTTTTTCTTTGCTCTGTTGTTAAAAAAATTGGACTCCCAGTGATATGTTTGAATGTCACTGTGCTGCTGGCTGCCGCCTCCTAAGCCACGTAGAGGGGACAGAACCAAAGAGGTCCTGGTCTTCCGCAGCCAGAATCTTGCCTTATTTGAGGAAGGTTAACTGACTTGATAAAATTTCCTGTCAACTGTATATTTTAGGAGGATTTTTCATAACCAAAGTGACCTGTGTCCCTCACCTTTTATATAATTAGAACCAAATGATCAAATTAACTTAATAAAATTATTGTTAAGTCATTATATGCTTAGTAGAGCTAATTCTCCATTCAGAGGTAAAAATGCCAGTCCTCCCTAAGCAAGACTTCTGTCCAGCCCTGGCGCCTCCACCAACACTCACAGACACTTCAGTGTGTCCTTCTGTGTGGACACCACATGCCACCTTGCTCTGAGTCCCTCCCTCTTTCCTGTCCAGAGGGTCTTCTCCCTTCACAGTGTGTAGTTTGACTTTTGTCAAACTAGGGTCATGTAGGAAGAAGGAACTTCAGCTGAGAACGAGTCCCCTCTGTGTGCTGTAATTACCATTAATGAATAAAGAAACTGCTTTGGACCTATAGCAGGGCAGAATTTCACTAGGCAGGGAAAGCTAGGCTGAATCCTGGGAGAAAGAAGGGCAAAGTCAGAGAGGGAGACACCATGGAGCCGCTGGAGACAGACACTGGGAACTTTAGCTGGTAAACCACAGCCATGTGGCAATACACAAATTAATAGAGATGGGTTAAATTAATATAAGACTTAGCCAATAAGAAGCTAGAGCTAATGGGCCAAGCAGTGATTTATTTAATTCATACAGTTTCTATGTGATTATTTCGGGTCTAAGCGGGAACCAACAAGCGGCCCCCTTCCTCCTTCAGAGGACTTAGCTCCCTCAGATTTGCCTATGGGCATGACTGTCAAGGCATTTTCTCAATTCATGATTGATATGAGAAAGTCCAATGTACTGTGGGCAGTACCAACCCTGAATTAAGTTTGAGTCTTGACTTTAATGTCACCAGACAAAGCCCGTTTTATACAAATCAGTCTGCTGAGCCCTTGCTTCCCAGGACTCCAGCTAGTGGGACTTCTTTGGTAGACCAGTTGACCCTTCTTTTAAGGAAGGAAAGGAGAGGCTGTGCAGAATGAGTATTCTGAACTGGGAAGCCACGTTTCGCCGACACGTACCTGGCAGTTCTCATCCGCTGGGGTCTGGTGACATGCCTGGATGCAGAGCTGTGGATGCTGAATTGTTTTAAATACTCCACCCCACCCCACCCTCAACAGTGAGGAATGAACAATTCACCTAATGAGTTCCTTTGCCTTTCTTTTCTTTTCCCTCCCCTCCCTCCATCCCTCCCCTCCCTTCCTTCCTTCCTTCCTTCCTTCCTTCCTTCCTTCCTTCCT
>LOEQ01003218.1:200668-210772 GCA_001685075.1 Bramus lutescens | reverse complement strand
CCCCCCCACACACACACTGAAAGCTTTGGCCACACAATCCTCTCTGGTGCCAGAAGAAGTTAAATGAGGTTCTGAACTGTTGTAATCTACTCCTGTGGCCAGGATAGACTTTCTATTTGTTCTGCCCTTTCCAGCCTCTGATCGATAGTACTTTTGATCCAGAGAGGTGGTTGTTAAGTGACCCCCATGCTTTAGGTAAGAGGTACCTATAGATTGTGTCCAACAGTTTGCCATCACTATTAGCTCTAATGCTTTTTACCTGGGGTGGGGGATGGGAAGAAAATTGAAGTATTTAAAACTACCATGGGACTTTAAGAAAAATTGGTGTTTTTTTTGTGTATATGTATATACATATACATATACATATATATATATATATATACAGAAAATGGCAACGAAAACAAAAGTGAGAAGGTTAATTGTCTACACAACCATGTGCATGCTGGAAATGCAGATGTCCAAAGAGGGTACTCCCAGGTGTCTGCTTCTTAATAGGACATTTATTTTTAATAAGACTAGAATAGATGCAGTATTTTAATTATTTCTTATAGGCTAGCTCTTTTAATTCTCTAGCAAGAGTATAAGGTACATCCTATTTAAAAAATTTATTTTGGTTTTTCGAGATTAAAGACATGTGTCCCCACCCCGAGAGTTCTGTGTGAGCTATGAAAGCCAATGTATTTATATTTTATTTATTTATTTGGTTTTGCTGCAGCTTTTCTAATTTCCCCCCGAAGAATGTCTTCCGGTGGGAGATGAGGCAGACCTTCCTTTGCACACAGGTTCCTCCTCCTACAGATGTAGAGAGGCCTCATTGATTCACACATGGAGTCCATTTACCCCATGGCCCCGCCTCGCTCTTCCCAGACGAGGGGATTGTTCAGGGCCTCAATTCAGGTCACATCTGCTTTCAGGGGCTGAATATTTTGCTTTGTTTATTGTTTTTGAAACAGAACGTGCATTCTTTTTGAGTTCTTCATATACAGTAACTTAGATTGTGCATTTATTTTTTGAGTCAGAATTTATCTTTTTTGGACTCAAATGACAGAAGTCTCTCACACCTGGTGACAGACAGTAGAGCTAATGGCCCAAAGCTGCTAATGTGCTTAGACTGCAGAGTTGATTGCCCACTGATTATTTTATGTGTGTGCAGGTGCATGTGTGTGAGCGCAGGTGCACGTATGTGTGTGTAGGTACACGTATGTGTGTGTATGAGTGCAGGTGCATGTATGTGTGTGCAGGTGCACATGTGTGTGTGTATGAGTGCAGGTGCACATGTGTGTGTGCAGGTGCACATATGTGTGTATGTGCAGGTGCATGTATATGTGCACATGTGTGTATGTGCAGGTGCACGTATGTGTGTGCAGGTGCACATGCTTGTGTGCAGGGGCATGTCTGTGTGTGTGCAGGGGCAGTGCTCACATGCAGGTGCACGTGTGTGTGTGCAGGTGCATGTGCTTATGTGCAGGTGCACATATGTGTGTAGGTGCACATGTGTGTATGAATGCAGATGCATGTATGTGTGTGCAGGTGCACATGTGTGTGTGCAGGTGCATGTATGTGTGCGTACATGTGTATGTATGCGCAGGTGCATGTATGTGTGCACATATGTGTGTGCAGGTGCACATGCTTGTGTGCAGGTGCAGTGCTCACATGCAGGTGCACGTGTGTGTGTGCAGGTGCAGTGCTCATATGCAGATGCACGTATGTGTGTGCAGGTGCATGTGCTTGTGTGCAGCTGCACGTATGTGTGTGCAGGTGCACATATGTGTGTGCAGGTGCACGTGCTTGCCAAACTCGAGTGTTGTTCTCAGGTGCTGTTGACTTTGTTTTATGAGGTAGGATCCCTCAGCCTAGAATTTTCCGATTCTAACAGCTAATCCCCGGACCCGTCCCTCACAGGTATCGATGCCTCTGGGATTTTAAGTTCCATCACACCTGGCTTTTTTTTTAATGTGAGTGCTAGGGATCGAACTCAGGCCCTTATGCTGGCACAGCAAACACATTACCAACCGAGTCACCCCCCCAGATCTTACCATGTTTGAAAATGTGGTTTCAGATCCAATTTCCTCCCCCCAGCCTGGGAAACTAGGGAGGCTTCAGTCTTCCCAGGTCTCCCTATTCCTATTTATCTCAATCTTTAAGTCGTCAGGGTTCCATTCTTGACCTCTAGAAGTGCGATCTTCCTTCAGCCCATGACAGAGACATGTGGGAGGTGGGGATTGGACTGGGAAGTTTCCATGGGTCTGGAAAACTGTCCCTTCAACAGTGGCGTTGGTGTGGGAGCAGTCACAGAACCAGCAAAAGCCACAGCTCACCCAGGTTGGTCGTGGGGAAACCCAGACAGTCACACAGGTCCGTTATACTAGTAGTATGTCCACACCCTTCTGTGTGCTTCTAAGAGTCTTTAAATTGTATGTAATACTCATCACAATGCAATGCACTTATATTGTTTTTATACAAAGTCACTTAGGGAACAAAAGCAGGAGAAATCTATATGTTCAGTACAGATATAACAATACGTATTTTGCTCATCAGCTGCTTGAAGCCAAAGATGTAGGACTGTTCATACGCAGAGGGCCACTGTATGGAAGAGCTGGGAAAGGGGCCTGGGAATGGGAGTCAGGTCTCCTGCTATCAGGCATGTCAGAGGGACCTGTGGCTCACAGAGATGGCTTCTCATGCTCTGAAGAACACGGAACGTTGAAGGATTGTCTCGTGAACAGTTTCCAGTCTCCCTGCGTGAATGTCATTGCAGTCCTTTTGGTTAGCAGGGTAGTCTTTTGCTTGAGCCATTTTCTGACAGGACCCCGTCTGTTGATGTGGCAATTTATCCTGTCTTGGTGTCTGCTCTTTTGTCCCAACGTTTTGACCGGACAGTGTAGGCCCATATTTCTATATGGTATGGCAGCCAGGCTCTGAAACCATAGGCCCCACCTGAGGTGGTCACGTAGCTCTACGGACAAGCTGTCACCGCCCTAACAAAGGATGTTGTTGCTCCTGTCTTTGTAATTTGGAGGATGCCTTACAGAGATGCTGATTCAAGCCTATGTGACANCCCCCCCACACACACACTGAAAGCTTTGGCCACACAATCCTCTCTGGTGCCAGAAGAAGTTAAATGAGGTTCTGAACTGTTGTAATCTACTCCTGTGGCCAGGATAGACTTTCTATTTGTTCTGCCCTTTCCAGCCTCTGATCGATAGTACTTTTGATCCAGAGAGGTGGTTGTTAAGTGACCCCCATGCTTTAGGTAAGAGGTACCTATAGATTGTGTCCAACAGTTTGCCATCACTATTAGCTCTAATGCTTTTTACCTGGGGTGGGGGATGGGAAGAAAATTGAAGTATTTAAAACTACCATGGGACTTTAAGAAAAATTGGTGTTTTTTTTGTGTATATGTATATACATATACATATACATATATATATATATATATACAGAAAATGGCAACGAAAACAAAAGTGAGAAGGTTAATTGTCTACACAACCATGTGCATGCTGGAAATGCAGATGTCCAAAGAGGGTACTCCCAGGTGTCTGCTTCTTAATAGGACATTTATTTTTAATAAGACTAGAATAGATGCAGTATTTTAATTATTTCTTATAGGCTAGCTCTTTTAATTCTCTAGCAAGAGTATAAGGTACATCCTATTTAAAAAATTTATTTTGGTTTTTCGAGATTAAAGACATGTGTCCCCACCCCGAGAGTTCTGTGTGAGCTATGAAAGCCAATGTATTTATATTTTATTTATTTATTTGGTTTTGCTGCAGCTTTTCTAATTTCCCCCCGAAGAATGTCTTCCGGTGGGAGATGAGGCAGACCTTCCTTTGCACACAGGTTCCTCCTCCTACAGATGTAGAGAGGCCTCATTGATTCACACATGGAGTCCATTTACCCCATGGCCCCGCCTCGCTCTTCCCAGACGAGGGGATTGTTCAGGGCCTCAATTCAGGTCACATCTGCTTTCAGGGGCTGAATATTTTGCTTTGTTTATTGTTTTTGAAACAGAACGTGCATTCTTTTTGAGTTCTTCATATACAGTAACTTAGATTGTGCATTTATTTTTTGAGTCAGAATTTATCTTTTTTGGACTCAAATGACAGAAGTCTCTCACACCTGGTGACAGACAGTAGAGCTAATGGCCCAAAGCTGCTAATGTGCTTAGACTGCAGAGTTGATTGCCCACTGATTATTTTATGTGTGTGCAGGTGCATGTGTGTGAGCGCAGGTGCACGTATGTGTGTGTAGGTACACGTATGTGTGTGTATGAGTGCAGGTGCATGTATGTGTGTGCAGGTGCACATGTGTGTGTGTATGAGTGCAGGTGCACATGTGTGTGTGCAGGTGCACATATGTGTGTATGTGCAGGTGCATGTATATGTGCACATGTGTGTATGTGCAGGTGCACGTATGTGTGTGCAGGTGCACATGCTTGTGTGCAGGGGCATGTCTGTGTGTGTGCAGGGGCAGTGCTCACATGCAGGTGCACGTGTGTGTGTGCAGGTGCATGTGCTTATGTGCAGGTGCACATATGTGTGTAGGTGCACATGTGTGTATGAATGCAGATGCATGTATGTGTGTGCAGGTGCACATGTGTGTGTGCAGGTGCATGTATGTGTGCGTACATGTGTATGTATGCGCAGGTGCATGTATGTGTGCACATATGTGTGTGCAGGTGCACATGCTTGTGTGCAGGTGCAGTGCTCACATGCAGGTGCACGTGTGTGTGTGCAGGTGCAGTGCTCATATGCAGATGCACGTATGTGTGTGCAGGTGCATGTGCTTGTGTGCAGCTGCACGTATGTGTGTGCAGGTGCACATATGTGTGTGCAGGTGCACGTGCTTGCCAAACTCGAGTGTTGTTCTCAGGTGCTGTTGACTTTGTTTTATGAGGTAGGATCCCTCAGCCTAGAATTTTCCGATTCTAACAGCTAATCCCCGGACCCGTCCCTCACAGGTATCGATGCCTCTGGGATTTTAAGTTCCATCACACCTGGCTTTTTTTTTAATGTGAGTGCTAGGGATCGAACTCAGGCCCTTATGCTGGCACAGCAAACACATTACCAACCGAGTCACCCCCCCAGATCTTACCATGTTTGAAAATGTGGTTTCAGATCCAATTTCCTCCCCCCAGCCTGGGAAACTAGGGAGGCTTCAGTCTTCCCAGGTCTCCCTATTCCTATTTATCTCAATCTTTAAGTCGTCAGGGTTCCATTCTTGACCTCTAGAAGTGCGATCTTCCTTCAGCCCATGACAGAGACATGTGGGAGGTGGGGATTGGACTGGGAAGTTTCCATGGGTCTGGAAAACTGTCCCTTCAACAGTGGCGTTGGTGTGGGAGCAGTCACAGAACCAGCAAAAGCCACAGCTCACCCAGGTTGGTCGTGGGGAAACCCAGACAGTCACACAGGTCCGTTATACTAGTAGTATGTCCACACCCTTCTGTGTGCTTCTAAGAGTCTTTAAATTGTATGTAATACTCATCACAATGCAATGCACTTATATTGTTTTTATACAAAGTCACTTAGGGAACAAAAGCAGGAGAAATCTATATGTTCAGTACAGATATAACAATACGTATTTTGCTCATCAGCTGCTTGAAGCCAAAGATGTAGGACTGTTCATACGCAGAGGGCCACTGTATGGAAGAGCTGGGAAAGGGGCCTGGGAATGGGAGTCAGGTCTCCTGCTATCAGGCATGTCAGAGGGACCTGTGGCTCACAGAGATGGCTTCTCATGCTCTGAAGAACACGGAACGTTGAAGGATTGTCTCGTGAACAGTTTCCAGTCTCCCTGCGTGAATGTCATTGCAGTCCTTTTGGTTAGCAGGGTAGTCTTTTGCTTGAGCCATTTTCTGACAGGACCCCGTCTGTTGATGTGGCAATTTATCCTGTCTTGGTGTCTGCTCTTTTGTCCCAACGTTTTGACCGGACAGTGTAGGCCCATATTTCTATATGGTATGGCAGCCAGGCTCTGAAACCATAGGCCCCACCTGAGGTGGTCACGTAGCTCTACGGACAAGCTGTCACCGCCCTAACAAAGGATGTTGTTGCTCCTGTCTTTGTAATTTGGAGGATGCCTTACAGAGATGCTGATTCAAGCCTATGTGACAGCTAGCATACACAGCAGACAGGTAGATGTGGACATGACAAAACACCATTCACCTGGTTACCTAGGAGACAGGTCTGGTGTATTTTACCGCTCAGTTTATGTGTTGGCATAAAAGCTGTTTGGAGAATAAACGAGGGAAATTCTTCAGGATGTGAACTCAGGACTTCATGAGGACCACTGAGAATCTCCCTCCCAATTAAGCCATGTGAGTTGTATCTTTATTTCTGTCTCCTCCACGCTGGTCAAGAGAGAGAGTTGGGGTCTGGTCGAGAGAAATAATCTATGGTCTGGGCTAGCACGGGGCCCTGACAGGACAGACTCTTGTTTATGACGGAAGTTGTCGGGTCTCCGCTCATCTTATTCCATCAGCCGCAGGAGGCAGAGGGGAAGACTATGTTTAGCCAGGAGTAGAGGGTTTTGTTGCTGAAAGTCATTTCCTTTGGGACCGAATGCTCAAATGTTTTTTTTTTGAAACTTGGTGGGAGTTGTGTATTCTGAGCAGAACTGTGACCTTTTGGATCTGGAAAGAACAACAGCAAAGTCTGCTGACCAACCCATTCATTTAACAAGTGGGAAAGCTGGGTCTCACAGTTGCTAAAAACCCAGTGTGTTTCTATTACCTCACAGGACAGAAGTGTCCAGGGTGCACCTTGAGGAGGAGGGGTCAGTGATTTAGAAATGTTGTTGCTTTCCACAGAAAAACCACCTCTGGGAAAATGGTACCCAGCCATTTTCCTGTTGCTTAATTGCTTAACTGTTTTACCTGGTGATTTCAGGTAGCTCTCAGGTGTGGGATCCCTGGGGCAGGAGTCTGTGGGTCTCAGTAAATCCTAGTCTTCCTCTTGTTCAAACACTGCATCTTTGGTGCCTCATGGTGACATCATCACTTTAAATATAGATGGGATCTTTCAACCTCAGTGAAAAATCTGAGTGGCTGGATAGGCTTCCAGCTTTGGAACTGACTCCAGTTTACATGACACCCTGCTGGTATTTATGTCATATTGGCTACCCTGGATCTTTCTTTGTTTCTTCTAGGGATTTAACCGACCCAAACTCAGGCCAGTCGGCAAGCGGGAGGTAGCTGTGATTTTTCTGGGATGGTCTGATAACATGGAGATTATTAGATCACAGAAAGAAGTGGAGAGTAAATTAAATGATAGCTCGTCCAGCAAAGCCAGGCTGCTTAGGCAGATAAGCCATGAGAAAATGCCCCCCCGCTCCTCTTCCATTTATAGGAATCTTTTATATTTTTATGATAGGAAATGCCAGTGCACATGAGAGGGTCACTCCATATTTTTGGTGGTAACTAGGTCTCTGCCCACTTCCTCTGTGGCTGGAGGAGTGATGTAGGTTGACTTTATATATAAAGAGTGATGTGGGTGCTTGCTGACAAAGCTAGCCATGGGCTGCCTGGCATTGTCTGCCATTTCAAGACAGTGGGATTGTGCTTTCTAGAAACCGATTCTTGGGAGAGTAAAAGATGTTTTTCTTCAGGAAAAAGCTCAGAGGAAGCAGTTCTGTGTGTGTGTGATGATGTTGGTGCAAAGAATAACGTCTACCGCTTCCCAGATCTGGGAAGAGGGAGATGGTGACATGCATCCCTTTGTCTACACGGTAACCCATACTCCTCAAATGTTCAGTCAGCACCTATAAAAGGACTCAGTCCAGTTAGTCTGGGTAATGTGCCAACCTCAGTGGTAAAGACAGTCAAGGGCCAGGTCCTGTTGAATAGGTTTTCCTGAAGCATCAGCATTTAGGAGGGAGAGCTGAGGTGGAGGGATGACGAGCATCTGAGGTGGAGGGATGACGGACTCACAGGTTTGCCCTGCAGCGACAGCGGGCTGGTGCCTGGTTGGCTCCTGGAGAGATCCAGAGACAGGTGTTGGATTTCTGGGTGGAGTGAAATGCGGAGGGATCAGCCCTTCTTTTCCTAGGAGAGACCTTGAAGGCGAGAGGGCAAGTCAGCGCCTCTGTTGACCGCAACCCCAGGTCTCTTGAGCGTTTTCAGACCAGGGCAACGGGCTCGGAAACTGTAGCAGACACACAGTCCCTCACACACGGATGTTAGATAGAGCCCGTGTTCTCACGCAGGTTGCTCTCGTGACTGGGATGGCTCACCAAGGGGTTGTCGTTTCCTTCACTCGGTTTAAGCAAGCAAGGCGCCAACCAAGGGGCAGAGGCCATCCTCAAACCTAGATCTGTTTAACTTTAACCTTTGGGTCCTTCCTCCCTCGCTGCTGTCGCTTGGCGGGAGCTGTAGATGCGGCTGTTAACCGGGGTTGTGATGCTGAACACAAATCGGAAGACATCGAGGGGGGAATAGCATTATAAATTCTGCCACCAGAGTTGAAGGCTTTCCCAAGCATAGTGTGCTTCCTCTCCAGCCTCTGTGGCCCCGTAATTAGCCCGAAGTCTTAACTGCCGGGTGATTTCTAAAACTATCTCCCTTGGGCCTCCCGAATTTACCCTGAGACATTAGTTTTCATTAAATGGCTACTTAGTGACAGTACCTAGTTGTATATCTTTTGAAGTACCAGCTATTTCTGTCAGAGACTGGGCCAACCTGGAACACATTGCTTTCTCATTGGCAACATATGGCATCCGGCCAGAACTCTTTCTCGCAGCTAACTGAGGCTGTTCAAGACGACCCACAATTCCTCGGGGAGGTTTTCTTCTCTAATCTGTGGTTTCAGGAGTGGATAGACGGGGCGCACTGGACCTGACCCTTCACTTGCTTCCATTTCCAGCGTTCAGTTGAGAGTCTGTGTGCCTTCTTTAGAGGACTTCATCCTTCCAAAGTCTTCCGCTGCCAACCTTCGGCCTGCATGATAAAGAATAATCTTTCCTTGGCCCAACGTAAAAGGCAAACACCAAACCAAAGAAAACAAAAAATCTGGAGAACCATTGGGGCTGGCTGTTTATTTAATGTTGTTCATGGAGTGCAGTCCCTGGGTTTAATGTGCCATCGTGACTTAGGGAATTGCACGGAGGCAGTACCTGTGACGCACATGCGTGCTCTTCCAGTGGGCCTGAATTCCAGTTTGACCCACCACAAGGGGAGTGTCCGTGACCTGTGGGAGACCTTGCTTCTTCCCTAGCTATTGAGGTCCTCAGGCTTCCAGGCCCCTGGGTTCTTACTCTTCTTTGGAAATCCTAATTAAGACACAATTTCACTTCAGTGACTGCTTTTGCATTTTGTTTTAATGTTTCTTTTATCTCCCAACTGTAGATATATCAACTGTAAAATACAGGTTAAGAAAAGAAAATAATTCACTGTAATCCAATTACTAAGACATGGGAATTACTGATCTGATACTTTTCCTCTTAAATGTCTTCTATATAATCATTTATATATAAGCATCTACTTAATATATAGATTTTTCTTATCATTAACGTGTTACTAAATATGTATTTTAGTTAATCTAAAAAATCCACATTAGATACTGTGCTAGGCCTTGGTTTTCAGATTCCTTTTTTGCCATTCAATATTACATTTTATAACAAATATTTCCCCAAGTCTTAAAAATTTGTTGAAATGACATTAAAAAACAACAACAATCTTGTTTTGAGAAATGGTCTTCAAGCCAAGGTTGACCTTGAACTCAGGTTGATTTTCCTGCCTCAGCTTCCTGAGTGCTGGGTCTATAGGCATGTGCCTCCACATCTGTGCCTCCACATCTGTGCCTCCACTTCTGTGCCTCCACANCCACATCTGTGCCTCCACTTCTGTGCCTCCACATCTGTGCCTCCACATCTGTGCTTCCACATCTGTGCCTCTACTTCTGTGCCTCCACATCTGTGCCTCCACTTCTGTGCCTCCACATCTGTGCTTCCACATCTGTGCCTCCACTTCTGTGCCTCCGCATCTGTGCCTCCGCATCTGTGCCTCCACTTCTGTGCCTCCACTTCTGTGCCTCTACATCTGTACCTCCACTTCTGTGCCTCCACATCTGTGCCTCCACATCTGTGCCTCCACTTCTGTGCCTCCAC
>LOEQ01003218.1:178289-191163 GCA_001685075.1 Bramus lutescens | reverse complement strand
GTAAATACTCTTGTTCCATAAACCAGAATTTACCAACTGGCGCCTGTGGGCTACATCTGGTCTAAAGATGTATTTTGTTTGGCCTGCGGCACTGGAAACATATTGAATAAATTGCCAACTCCGTAAAAACTGGAGCCTATTCCTGAAGACTCTGAAGCTCCAGGACCCCAGCTTTGGGCAGGATGGGCTTCCCCCAGCTCCTGTGGCCTCAGCCTCCAGCGCTAGCAGGGTAACGCTGCTGGAGTCCTCTTGCCTTGTGGTTTTAGATTCCTCATTATTTATTCTCTTTATCTTCCCAGGCTAAGCGCCAGAGGGGTCAAGAGGTCACATCTTCTAAAAATGTTTCAGTATAGTATAAAAATATGCGATAATGATTTTACAATAAAAAGGGTATTATGGGCCCAGGAGATGGCCCACTGGGTTGGGGGACAGCAACACAGCAGGAAGTTTGATCCCCGCGTCTACGTAAAGCCAGCTGGGTATTGTCCAAGTCTAACCCCAGCCCAGGGATATTTAAGGGATCAACTTAAATATTCTGCATAATGTACGTAAACGTGTGTGTTTTTATAGTATGGTTTTTACACCTTACGTCTCTTTAACAATTTTAAATGCACTGCACAGTGTCTGTCAGCATATTCAGTTTTATATCATTATCTACTTCCAAAGCGTTTCATCACCTCAGAAGGAAGCCCCGTCTTTTAAAGAGCTACTTCCCCTCCCCTCTTCCCAGCCCCTAGCAACCACGAGCCTGCTTTGTCTCGCTGTGGATTTGTTCAGTTTCACATAGATGGCATCAGGCAACGATGTAGCCTTTTGTGTCTGGCTTCTTTTACTTAGTATAAAATACTCAACTTTCACTTACTCGGTTACCTCCAACATTACACACTGTATTCTCTCTTATGGCTGAGTAATATTCCCTAGAGTGGCTACGAAGCATTTGCTTTATTAATTCATCAGTTAGCTAACGGACTCCTATCGTCTCTACCTCTCAGCTGCAGTGCGTAGTGTCACTGTATACAGATATGTCAAGTCTCTGTTTGAACCCTGGTTTTCAATTCTTTGGGTTATGTATTTAGGAGAGAAATTTCCAGGTCCCACAATAGTTCTGTGTTTACCGTGTTGTGGGATTACCTACTTATTTTCCGCTTCATTGTACAATTTTTTAGCCCCTCTCAACATTACACCTGTTTTCTCACAGCCTCACCTGCGCTTACATTTTGTCCGTCTGCTTTTTTTTTTATTTTAGCCGTTAGTCTTTTTTTTTTTAAAGCTTTATTATGTATAAGATGTTGTCTGTACATATGCCTGCAGGCCAGAAGAGGGCGCCAGATCTCATTACAGATGGCTGTGAGCCACCATATGGTTGCTGGGAATTGAACTCAGGACCTCTGGAAGAGCAACCAGTGCTCTTAACTGCTAAGCCATCTCTCCAGCCCCTTAGCTGTCAGTTTTTAGTCATGTCTCACCATGGCATGGCTTCGCCTTCTCTAACCTCCAGTGATTGATGGGCCTTTTTGCATGCTGTTGGTCATTCCGTTTGTGTGTTCTGCTTATTTAATAACTTCCCCAGCTTTAACACTGGTGCGGTCACCAACGCTGTTGCTGTGAACCATGGGAAATGAAATTGTCTGACCACCTCTTTGAAGTGGAACTTGGGCTTGGCTGGAGGTGCAGCTCCTCCGAGGTGTTCACGAAAGGATCAAACTCCACATCACGTGGGTGCGGATTCATCACCTGGCACTCGTAAAGCCCTGATTAAGATTTCACTTCATGGAGCTCGCTGGGGTGGGACCCTGTTTCCTAGGGGATCTGGGTAGGTCATCTCACCCAGCTGTTTGCTAGATCATTTCTGTATTTGTCTTGAAAAAAGAAAGAAAGAAATAAAGAAAGAAAGAAGGAAGGAAGGAAGGAAGAAAGAAAGAAAGAAAGAAAGAAAGAAAGAAAGAAAGAAAGAAAGGCAGGCAGGCAGGCGTTTTAGAACTCTGCACATGGCCAACACTCTGTTGTGACCAGCTCTGAGTCCAAGGGTTACATTGCTTTCTAGGTTGTGGGTGGCAGGCCAGTGACCCTCTGTCCTGTCAGGGTGAGCGTCTCTCACCAAGGTGGCCTCATGGGTTCTTTCCTCGTAAAGTCAGATCTTCCTTGCTCCTCACTATTGGGGAATTAATCATTTTGAAACCACACTTTGTAGTGAGGATCAAGCCATGAGACTTGTTCTCAGCAACCCAGTGCATTAGTGAATAAGGTTAGACCAAAGTCAGGTCTCTAGGCTCTCATAGTGAGGTAAGGTTAGACCAAAGTCAGGTCTCTAGGCTCGCATAGTGAGGTAAGGTTAGACCAAAGTCAGGTCTCTAGGCTCGCATAGTGAGTAAGGTTAGACCAAAGTCAGGTCTCTAGGCTCGCATAGTGAATAAGGATAGACCAAAGTCAGGTCTCTAGGCTCGCATAGTGAATAAGGATAGACCAAAGTCAGGTCTCTAGGCTCGCATAGTGAATAAGGATAGACCAAAGTCAGGTCTCTAGGCTCGCATAGTGAATAAGGTTAGACCAAAGTCAGGTCTCTAGGCTCTCATAGTGAATAAGGCTAGACCACAAAGTCAGGTCTCAAGGCTCTCAGATAATTTCTTTTTATTCCTCTTCTGGCCTTGCTTCCATATTCTTAATTGGTCATGATTCAAGAAACAGAACGTTGTCAGGCAGTGCCAACTGTACTCAGAACTAGCTCCAAGTGGGAACAGGCCCCCACATGTCTGGGCAGGCAATTTCCATCCCATCCCTGGTTTACTGCCTTTGACCAAGCCTAGTGTTCTGTCCCTAGTGCTAGGAAGGCAGCCGAATCCCCCTGAGTCAGAACAAGGGGGCCATGATCTCAGAATAACCATAATTATACTGTGCACTTTAAGGTGCTAGAATATTGTGCATTGACTGGATAACGATTTATGAATTCCCATGTTAAGCGCTTAGTGCAGATTCCACAATCTAGTCTTAATGGGTGGCTAAGCTCGGATCCCTTATGTCTTTAAGGTGCTGTGTTGAGGGCCATGCTAGAGGATAGTGCCCGGAAGCCCGGGGTCTTGGAGAAGGGACTGCTGGTTGCCACTCTGCTGAGCACACACACAGATGTTGAACATCAGCCCGGTGCCATCATTCATTCGTCCTCAACACCCCCCCCCCTTAGGGTACTCTAGGCCCCTTTCTAGCTTTCTAGGTCTTGTTCGGGTTGCCTCTTCCAGCCTGCGCTTGCGCGCTGTCCTGCCCTCCCTCCGCCCAATCAGAGAGGGTTCCTGGGATGCTTGCCCAGAGGGGACTCTCCTCTGCAGCCTGTCTTGGTGCAGATGGGAAGCTGGCATACTCACCTCAGGTCTGGAGAACTCTGGAGCACCGTCTTGCACAGTTGCATTGCTTGCACGGTGTAGGCTTCTTTCCCTGGTTGTATTTGGCACTCTCTGAAGAAGAATGGACTATGTTACACATTTTTTTCTGGTATATTTTATAAAAATAGCATACCATAGGTATTCAGAAGATGCCTTCAGCTCTGTACCGTGTCTTTGTGTAGCGCATGGCCAGGCTCTGTTATGATATAGCTACATTGTAGAACACTATGTAGCTATAAAGAAATTAGCTTCTTCTGTGACTGACCTGGGAGGTAACCTTAGCATGCTGTTATTCTTACAGATTTCAAGAGAGGGATGCAGTAAAATTTCATTTTAGTGATAGCTCCATATCATATGTATTGGTATTTTTGTGTACAACAGAAGCATCCAGAAAATTGTCAAAGAGTACTTATTAGCCTATTATTATCTGTGATGGGAAAGGTTATTAAGTTTTTTTCTTTATCTGTCTTTGTATTATCGCAACAACAAAATTGCTTAAGATGTAACCTAGCTATCACAAGAGGAAGAGATAACGCATAATGGTTTTCATGTCCCCCTTTCTCGGTATTTTTTTCTCTTCTGGTTTTGAAGCTGAATGAGATGAAGGAAAGGAAAGTTTTGAGTTGGGGTCTAAATATAGAGAAAGATAATACCATGGTTTTGCTTTTGGTCCTTTATTTAGTTCATAGCAAGAAGATACCCTTCTTTGTCATTCAAACCTGGACCAAGCGGGTAATACTCAAACTGACCGCACCAGGCTGTTTGTGGTGCCTCTGGAGATGACTAACGGGTTGTGCAAATGTGGGGCGTGCTACCTTCGGAGGAGGCCCAGCCATTGCTGGTCTCAGAGCTGAACGTAAACACACAGCTAGCAACTGGCTTCCGCCGGCAGAGCAGCTCCCTGCAGCTCTGCAGAACTTCCGCCACTGAGGGTCTGGGCTGGCTCCTGCCAAGAGCCTTGCACCTTGCAGACGGAGTCAGTGAGAGTCTAGGCAGCCCCATGCGGGCTGCTCACGCTACTCTAAAGGTGTGGGGAGCACATTTGCCTGTGAGATCTGCAGATCTGCCGACGGCCACAGGAAGACCCTGTTTTCTCTCACAGTTGAGGAATACCACCTCCCCATGAACGTGCACCCAAAGTGGCACTGCTGTCTCCTCACTTGTGGCAATTTTCTCCTAGTCTATCACACGAAGTGCTACCAGGGTGATTATTGGAAAACCCAGCTCTTTTTGTTTTAAGTCAGGGTCTCATGTAGACCAGGCTGGCCTCAAACTTATCTCTGTAGCTGAGGATGACTTTGAACTCGCAAGTCTTTGCCTTCATTTTCCAAGTGCTGAGGTTTTAGGTGTGTGCTACCATGCCTGGCTCTAATGGACAATTCCTTTTTTTTAAATTAAAGCGCTTTATTTTTATTTTTATATATGTGTACATACATGTGTCTGCTTGTGTGTATGTGTGCGACATTCAGACAGTGTCCACGGAGGTCAGAAAAGGCTGTCAGATCTCCTGGAATTGGAGGTACAGGCAGCTGTGAGCTGTCTGATAATACGGGAGCTAGGACTCAAATGTGGGTCTATAAGAGCAGCAATTGCTCTTACTGCTGAGCTAGCTCTCCAGCTCCTAAAGTACAATGCTTAAATCACTCCTCACCCCTCCACAAAAACAGATAGCTCTCCTCAGTTCTACAGAAGAGAGTACACAGTCATCAGCCAGAACCAGAGGCCCACTGTGATCTGAACCCCATGGACTTCTTACCTTCCTTGTTCACCCTCATGGTCCATGGAGCAAATCTGCCCTTCTCCTCGAGTCTGCCCATACTCTTCAAAGCACGCAGGGTGTTCCTTACCATCCACCCACCCCCTCTCTTCAAGCCCTCACCGACCTCCAGTCTTGACCTCAATGGCTGCATCTTCGAGAGGGCCGGACACAGTTTCTGTCTCTGCTTGCTGTGTATCCTGTGCGCTCCCCTGGTACACGTTGGGGGTTCTCTCAAGGGAAGGACTGTCGATGGTATCTGAGTCTGCATTTCCTGCGCCTAGCAAATTTCTTAGGCCTAATAAATCACCGTGGACTAGAACCAAATATGTTTGTCTGAGACGTACTTGAATGATGTTTAGAAAACATCCCTTATCTGTAGCTGGGTGGATAGTATTTAGAAAAATAAAGTAAATATGAGCTGGGCCAGTGTCTTTGAAAGGAAATAAGATATGCTGGTCTGCTTCTGTAAGATTTCCCATTTCCCCTATCAACTGTTTTTCAGCCCTGTAGGCTCCTGTCTCTTCCTGTTGTCTTATCATTTTCCCTTGACATCGATCAATGAATGCCCTTGCCATGATTTTGGCTGGAGAAACCAAAGATGGTTTCCAGAAGAGTACATGGAAGAGTTTTAGGTCTGACTTCTCAGAGACGTTTCCGGCTTTGTGAGTAGGGGACCCTCAAGTCACTGCAGGCAGAGACCCATCCTGGCTCTTGATTTGAGAGTGGGCAGGACACCAAGGTAAGTGACCCTAGTTTGCCTATGTCCCTAGTCCTCCATCTGTGGAGACACAGCGAGAGCTGAATGGCCATCTCTCTTCCACAAAACACTCATGGAATCCAAAGAGAAAACACAGACAAGAAGGACAGGGTTTCAGAGAAACCGATCGCAAGCTGTAGATGTAAGCCTTGGGAAGGGTTGATTGCATCAAACCTGGCTTGTTGGTGCTTTCGAAGAATTCAGATTTTAGCAGATTTCAGAGAAGCTCTGTCTGGAGTTTCCCAGAATTGTGAAGTGACTTAATTTGACTAAGCCTGCATTCATCAGTGGGGGTATTTGTAGCTACCTAGCCTCTCCCCAGGCAGCAACAGGTTGATTCCATCCTGACGAATCCCTTTTTTTTCTTTCTATGAGATCTTGTTGTTTTTAATGCCGCTCAAAATACCTTATTCGTCTTCTCATGTCTGAGATCACCAAAATTATAACCGCTTAAGTGACCATCATGAGGAAAGTATACCATGATAATAGATCATTTATGGCATGTATCATAAAGGAACTCTTCAAAACTTATTGTCCTTTTACAATAAGGGAGATGTATTAGGGATTAGCAAAAGTCATATTTTAGGCCTTACAATTGAAAATTGCTTTATGTCTCTGAACAAAGAACTTCTGCTCAGTGTGGCATAATCTTAATTGTTATCTCTGGACTATATGGCTGTCTCCCACTCCCTGCCCTGTGTGCCACTACCACAGAGATCTCTGAAATGGCTTGCCTTGTGAACACGTGGACTGAGCGTGCCGTAAGGTACACTTGGAGAAAGAATGTAAGCAAAACAGTCAGGAAAGAAGAACCTCTAAACAAATTTGTGAAGCAGGAAACCCAATCACAAGTCCTCGCTCTTTGCCTCACTAAGAATATGTTGGCTTTAGTATCCTCTATACACTATTCTCTCGGGTCTGTTGTGTTCTTACTTAAGTAGGCTTTCAAAATGATCTTTGTTTACACGTCTGTGCGTCTGTATGTACAAGCATGCTAGCCATAGTGCATATGTGAAGGTCAGAGGACATCTCACAGAAGTCCGTTCTCCCCTTCCACTAGGTGGGCTCCGGGGACTGAACGAAGACCATCAGGCTTCTTGGCGAAAGCCCTTTATCTGCAGAGCCGTCTGCCTGGCCCCAGCTTTCTTCAAAAGTTCTCTCCATAACACGCCCTAATTACGGTCGCTAAGGTTTAGATTTGATCTCCAGCCATTTGAAACTAGACAGAATGAAAAAGAAAGATCCGAGCAGTTGGCAGTGGATCCTGATGAAAATATGGCCCTTGGCAGAGCGCGTCTGTCTTGTTTTGTTTTTCTTTTCTCTTTATGGATGTGGCCTATTTTTGAAATGTTATGATTTCAACTCCGTGCTCAAGTGACGAGCTTGACAAAACAGCTCACATAGGCAGAAGTTCTGTGTATGCCTGTGGAGGGTGTGGGGGGTGGGACAGGGATGCTCTGGAGCTCAAGGAAGTAAACTCCATATCAGCTGGAAACAAGAGCGTCTTGGGGCAGGAGCTCCGAGCTATATATAAAGAGAGAAGGAAAGGAGCCAAGAAGCTGAGCCAAACTTGTATCCAGGAACAGAGCAGGCATCAAAGAACTGGAAACAGTATTTCTGGTTTCCCCTGCATCCCTGGAGCTCATATTCGGGAGCCTGTCCCCAAGAGACCAGAAAGTCCCTTCCTGCAGTGGCTTGCATTGACAACTGCCTTTCCACTGGGTCTCTGACTCCAGTGTGGCCTCCCGTGCACAGCACATACCATGGCCAGAGCACATGCTTGCGAAAGCTCCGTGCCTTTCTCTTGCTCAAGACCTGGGTTCCTGTTTGTCCACGGATTAGGTTAAAACTCCTCTTGCTGACACCGTGTTCCCCAGGCCAGTCATTTACTCTTCAGCCCGTTGCTCTGAAAACCTCTTTCATGGGCTACTTTAAGGCCCCTTTCTTCATCTTTCTGATGACACGTATCTACGCAAGTTTTCCTCAATTGTGTTTTCTGACTTTGAAGAAACACTTTTTATCCTTAGTAGTTACGTTGGAAGTAAAATCTTTTGGTCTGAATCTAGTAACTGTGAAGTGTGACTATCCACACATCATAGACTATATCTTTCCTTTCTTGCTTCTTATCCTGAGCGGGCCATAGGTATTTAATATTTGATTGGGCCTAGCGGCTCACACCTATAATCCTCGCATGCAGGAGGACTTCTGAGAGTTGTGGACCAGCCTGGGTCATATAGTAAGTTCCAGACCACCCTGAGCCATCTAGCAAGGCCCTGCCTCAAACAAAGAAACACCCCAAGCCAAAACCAAAAGTACAATCAAGATGGAGATACGTGGGAACTGAGCCTGATCTTAGGCTACCCGACGGGACGTGCTAGCTAGGCCATATATCATTCCCGGTGTGGCCCATTGGATAAGGTTCTGAACACGCAGAATTAAGAACCATCTACATCTCTCAACTCAGTGTCTCGCTAACATGTAAGTCATTTGGCCCCCTCACAGATTCAAACGAGTGGGTCATTTTCTGTGTCACCCAGAGACCAACTGAAAAGGTTCTAACTATATCCATGTCTTTGCTAACCTTTAGTATGAAGATTGGTTAACAGGCATGAATGCATGACACGTTTTAAATTTAGCATATGTTAACTCTGCAGAAGAATGGGCGTATTCGGCCGCTTCACACATGTTCATAGCGCTCTTTGCTCCTAGTTGTCTGTGCCCCATGACACAGTCTCATCAAAAAGATGATGTACTATTTTAGTAAGGTCTTATTATTTGGTTTTGGAAGTTAAATTTCATACAGAAAAGCTCTGTGATATTCTTAGTTGCTCAGTGCAAGTAAGGCAAATTCAGGCTATCGGGGCTGGAGAGATGGCTCAGCGGTTAAGAGCACTGGCTGCTCTTCCAAAAGTCCTGAGTTCAAGTCCCAGCAACCACATGGTGGCTCACANCTCTTTCATGGGCTACTTTAAGGCCCCTTTCTTCATCTTTCTGATGACACGTATCTACGCAAGTTTTCCTCAATTGTGTTTTCTGACTTTGAAGAAACACTTTTTATCCTTAGTAGTTACGTTGGAAGTAAAATCTTTTGGTCTGAATCTAGTAACTGTGAAGTGTGACTATCCACACATCATAGACTATATCTTTCCTTTCTTGCTTCTTATCCTGAGCGGGCCATAGGTATTTAATATTTGATTGGGCCTAGCGGCTCACACCTATAATCCTCGCATGCAGGAGGACTTCTGAGAGTTGTGGACCAGCCTGGGTCATATAGTAAGTTCCAGACCACCCTGAGCCATCTAGCAAGGCCCTGCCTCAAACAAAGAAACACCCCAAGCCAAAACCAAAAGTACAATCAAGATGGAGATACGTGGGAACTGAGCCTGATCTTAGGCTACCCGACGGGACGTGCTAGCTAGGCCATATATCATTCCCGGTGTGGCCCATTGGATAAGGTTCTGAACACGCAGAATTAAGAACCATCTACATCTCTCAACTCAGTGTCTCGCTAACATGTAAGTCATTTGGCCCCCTCACAGATTCAAACGAGTGGGTCATTTTCTGTGTCACCCAGAGACCAACTGAAAAGGTTCTAACTATATCCATGTCTTTGCTAACCTTTAGTATGAAGATTGGTTAACAGGCATGAATGCATGACACGTTTTAAATTTAGCATATGTTAACTCTGCAGAAGAATGGGCGTATTCGGCCGCTTCACACATGTTCATAGCGCTCTTTGCTCCTAGTTGTCTGTGCCCCATGACACAGTCTCATCAAAAAGATGATGTACTATTTTAGTAAGGTCTTATTATTTGGTTTTGGAAGTTAAATTTCATACAGAAAAGCTCTGTGATATTCTTAGTTGCTCAGTGCAAGTAAGGCAAATTCAGGCTATCGGGGCTGGAGAGATGGCTCAGCGGTTAAGAGCACTGGCTGCTCTTCCAAAAGTCCTGAGTTCAAGTCCCAGCAACCACATGGTGGCTCACAACCATCTGTAATGAGATCTGGTGCCTTCCTCTTGAGGAAGAGACCTGGTCAGTCATCCTGATCAACTTAGACCATGAAACCCAACATGGACAAGTTCAACAGAACCGCCACACACAGGCTGCCCATGTGTGCCCCAGCATTGCCAGGGCATAAATTTCATTTCAAATTTGTCTCCTAGCAGGAAGAGCCTTTCTACTTCAGAGATGGTAATGCATGGATTAGGACCCCAGTTTGAAGGTTTGCTCTGCATTATTATTATTATTATCTGTACATGTAAATCAGAGGACAGATTTTGGGAGTCTGTAAGTCATGGATTTTAGGGATCAGACTCAAATATTCAGATCTTCTGGCTTATTTGGTAAGCTTGCTTCTATTTATTTATTTATCACCTGCTCAGTCAGTTCACTGGCTCTTACTTCATAATTTTAAAGGAAGTCTTCCAAAATCCTTCATTCATCCAGTTTGTAGGACAGACACAATTGGAATGCCCGATTTCATGGCAGAGGCACTAGGCACCTGGCCTCCGATGGAGGTGTTAGTGTATTTGCAATTCCTTGAGTGTATCTTGTAAAATGGCTATTCTAAGTTCATCTTACAGATGAGGGAACTCCGCTTAGGATCGTCCCAGGTCAACCGACTTCTACATCAGCCATCTCTCTCCCATGGTAAAAGAGAGAGCCATTATAGGTCGCATCAGCAAAATCAGTATTGCCTCAGGCTTCGGTTGAACCGGGCTGGGATTTCATCATGTCTTTTTGCCTAACCTCTCCTTTCATGTCTTCGGTAGCTAGGAGCAAGGCTGACCTAGCTGCGCTTCATTTTATCGTGGATTCTCTGGCCTCTGGGGCAAATGAGGGGCCCCACAGAGCAGAGAAGTGGCCGTTGGTGGAGCTCAGAAAGAGAGGACAGAAAGAACGAGTAGCCCCTAGCTTGCTAACTGGTCCTTACTAACCACTGCCGAGCTACCGCCTCTGCGTTGTTTTCATTTTGGAAAGGTTAGGTGACAATTCTATCCAATTTCTGACTAAACGTATTTCAGTTTTAATTCTATTTAAGTAGATGGATTCCTACTATAACTTGGGATTTTGGGACTTTATGTCTTTTCTGTTTCTTTTTGGTAAACAATTAGAACTACTATAAAGATTGACTTTGTTACATGTCCTCTAGAAACTCTTTCTCTCCCCTCCCTTTCTTCCTTCCTGTGTGGTTCATATGTGTGTGTGTTTCTATTTATGTGTCTGTGTGTATGTGAGCATATGCTGGAGAATAGCGTTGGTATCTCTCCTCAATGTCTCCTCAAGCATTTCTCATCCCCCCCTTTTTTCTAGAGATAAGGTCTTAAAACTTGCCAAGCAGGTTAGGCTGGCTGACCCCTGACCCCTACACTGGGATAACAATGGCCTCATCAGGCTTCGGGTTTTTTTTTTTTTGAAAGTGGGTTCTGATGATTGAAATAGTCGTTGGCCTTCATTAATTAATTAATTAATTAATCAATTTAGAGACAGATACTTGCTCTATCTCATGCTGCCCTGGAATGCACGATCTTCTGGCACTACCTCCCAAGTTGACCCAAGTGCTGGGTTTACAGGTGTGAGGCATTTCAAATGCTCTCCTTTACTCCCTAATTAAAAATAACATTTATGAGTTCTAAGTGTGTTCTGTCTGCTTCTTACGGTACTTCAGGGAAATGACTTTGGTTTTTATGGTCGTCATTGTCTTTTGGTGATGGGGCAGGCTTCCCAAGTAAAGGTGATCTACAGACAAGTAAGGAAGCCTTCAGCAGCACCCTTGCTGGGCATCAGCCAGCAGGACTGGCGTGAAGAAGAGCGGCAAGCGTTGTTCATGAAATCAGGCGACTCGAACACGTTTTTGTTATCCTTTTGCAAAACTACAATCTCTGCCCCATACAAAAACCTGTTACTATTTAATGAAGTGTTCCGCTGACCCATGTGAGCCGTTGGTTTCAATCGGCCAGATTATTGCTTCCGTCCGGCGTTGAAGATGCACAGGGCCCAGAGTGCTCAAGTATATATAGACAGATGTTTGGGCTCATCACTGCTTCTTCTTGGTTTATTGACTGATTCCAGGATCCATTCCTGATCAGAATGCAAGAGGCTTGCTTTTACGTTTGGGGATTAGGTGCCCGATCTAGTCAGAGAAAGACAAGCGATGAGTCAGGGATTAGGGAGCACAATGCTAGGGCATTGTCTACAGATGTTTGCATCTGTTACCCAGCCTCCAGGTCCTGGTTCAGCGACATGCTGTCCTTCTGCTTCTCATTCAAGGTCTGCATAGGAAAGAGCTTGTGGCTGCGGAAGGGAAGGCAGAATGGGTTTAGCAGAAGTCTAGGGAGTGGTTTCCACAGAACACATGATTTTCTTCTTGTTCTGAGGATTGGACCCTCATGTGTGTTGGGTAAATAATCTGCTGGTGGGCTATGTCCCCATGTCCCCAGCCTCAAGCTTATCAGTTTTTTTCCTTTTTTTTTCCTGTCAGTTTTCTGATTGAACCCAGGACGAAATTATTCCCCCCTCCCACCTGGGACTTTATTCTGATGTCACAGCTAACATCATTTTAATGGGATTGAGAGAACAATTGAATCATGTTTTTCACTTTTGTGTCGACGTGTAGTATATGTATGTGTTCATGTTTGTACATGTGTGTGTGAATGCCTGTGGGGGCCAGAGGTTGATGTCCGGTGACTTCCTTTATCACTTGCCACTTGATGTATTTATTTTTTGTTTTGTTTCGAGACAGGATTTTTCTGTTACGAAGTCCTGTTTGGAACTCACTATGTAGACCAGGCTGGCCTTGAACTCACAGATATACACCTCCTCTGCTTCCTGAGTGTTGGGATGAAAGACTTTGCCACCATGTCTGGTCTCCACCTTGTGTTTCAAGACGGGGTCTCTCATTGGACCTGGAGCTCGCTGATTGAGCTGGGCTGGGCGGCCAATGGCTCCATGGATCTGCCTTGTCTCCGCTGCCCCGCCTCCA
>LOEQ01003218.1:144301-166049 GCA_001685075.1 Bramus lutescens | reverse complement strand
CAATTGGGTCTCTGCAGCTCCATTAGCGCGGCCCGAGTGGGGGATTTCCCTGCCGCTCACTTCATACAGGAGGCTTGGAAGGCTGGAAATTGGCCTTCAGCTGGAAATTGCCACCAGTCTCTATCTTTCCCTGTCTGTCTTTATAAACATTACGGACTTTCACAAAGGCCAGCGTTCTCTTCTTACTGAGGTGTGTGTGTGTGTGTGTGTGTGTGTGTGTGCACGTGCGCGTGTGTACATGTGTATATATATACTTAATATGAAGCATTTATTTTTTTCAAACCTAAGATCACAAGCTATGAAGATGCATGGAGCTCAAAGCAGTGACTTAGACACTGTTAGCATGACTGACTGTGTTCACATGCACTGTTAGCATGACTGTTCACATGCAGTGCTATCATCACATGCAGTGCTAGCATGACTGTGTTCACATGCACTGTTAGTATGACTGACTGTGTTCACATGCACTGTTAGCATGACTGACTGTGTTCACATGCACTGTTAACATGACTGACTGTGTTCACATGCACTGTTAGCATGACTGTTCACATGCACTGTTAGCATGACTGTTCACATGCACTGTTAGCATGTGTTCACATGCACTGGGCACACTGACACGAAACGGTGCTGAGGTTTCCCCCTAAGGAAGAGTGTACCATGGCAGCATTTTCCGAACATGTTTCCCAGAGTCCAGAATAAGACTCCCTCCTAAGGAGGGAGAAGAGCTAATTCAGTGGCTAAATACATTGGAAAGCTCTTGTACCACATATATCCTCAGGCTTTTGTGATTCATAACACGTTATGGTACAAAAGACTGAAGGTTTCTGCCCACGGGACCTCAGTTTAACAGGATGCTTCTCAAGGTATCTGATTTCTCAATCTTCTCTCCAAATGGTCTTCGTCACTGTTAACACAAGACCATCATCCAAACTGACAGGCAACTTCAGAAAACCTCCAGAATGGTCTCTGGCATTGTTTCTTGAACTTCAGTGGGCAACAAGATCTCAGAGTGTGCAGGCTGATGGGTGTCACCCCGGGGTCTCAGGAGGGGCCCAAGGGGCTGTGCTTCTAGTCAGTTTCCAGGGGTTGCCAGCTGTTTGGGGACCACACTTTGAGGACTGGCTCACAGTCAGAACGGAAGTAAAGAGAAGGGATGTTCTGATGAGTGACTAGGGGCTGCCATCGGCCCACGGCTTTATGATGTAGAAGTCAACACTCATTCAGCAGCTATAGGCAGGGTTTCCGAGTACTGTGTCAGGTACCAGGTATGCGCTGGCGTTGAATATAGGCCTGGTTGCTGTCTTCAGAAGCCTGTGGTATAGTGGACAGATACGCGGCGATCTGGTTGAGAAGGTTGGTCAGTTGGTACTTATAAACTAAGAAGCCTGCTGAGAAGGAAGCTAACCGTGAGCTATGTATGGCTCCCAGTTAAAGAGCCAGGAAAGGCCTCTGTAGCGGTGCAGACATTTGGACTGAGTCTGGCCATGAGACACTGGACATCTTGAAAAGACTGGAACATTCTTCAGGTTGGATGAAGATATGAGCAAGGACTCTAACGGGGGATGGTAGCAGTGGGCGCGCTGCCATGTGCATGTAGATTTCTTCTGTGTGTGATAGGAGGGCAGGGGATACACAGACGGCTTCTCTGCAGATGTGGAGACAGGTCCCTTGAGGTTCGACGAGAGGCCAGATGTGAAGGGCAAGGAAGAACTGGCTGCCAAGTGTGGCTCCTGGCCTGAGAAGCAGAGAGGAGGAGGGACAAGTGACATCAGGAGTCACTTTGTTTCTGAGAGAAGCCAGAACTGATGACTTGCTTTTCTGGGGGGCAGTGAAGCAGCCATTATTCTGCAGACACAGTAATTGACTGTTGGGAGAGGGGGTGGGGTTTAATAAACGTGCTTGTTGACAGAGCTCCCTATAGAGTGGCCATCAGTGACTGCCTAGCTGCCTTACGTTAGAAAGCAAATAAGACCATTGAACAGTAAAGAGCATGTATCTTTCTGGGATAACAGAGAATGCCAGGCTCTCAGAGATTCGCAGTTGCTATGTAACGAACACAAAACAGCTACTCCATTATGTTCACAGCTTGTCTGGGTTGGGAATCCTGACAGGGCACGGTGGGATAGCCTTTGCCATTTCAGGACTAGGATTAGCCACACTAGCTGGGTGGCTTGAAATGGAAGGCTAAATTATTTGGGGGTTCACTCACAAATCTGTCTGTCTGGGCTTGGCTTTTATACGCGGCGGGCTTTCTGTCTGCAGGGCGGCCAGAGTGTAGTTGAAGTTCTGATAATGGCAACTCAAAGGTCATAGATGAGCAGTTTTGCAAAGATCTCCCATCTCTCAAGGATGGAGGGCAGGTAGCCAAACTCAAATTCTGCTTCACGGAGTCTCAGGTGAGAAGAGGTTGCTGGGCTTAGAATGGCTGCCTCTGGCGAGAAATGGCTCTTTGGGAAGCAGAGCCAAGTGAGGGGAAGAGTTGGACAGTTTGAGTTAAATCACGTGTTAAGGACGGCCTTTGGCCTGGAGCTGGTGATGTGGTTAATGATGTTTCCAGTCTCCTCTGCTTGCCCAGCCCTCAGAAGTGAAGCAACCAACCCTAGTTCATGCCATTAGAGAATTAGAGAATGTTCTTAAAACAGGGCATGAGGGAACAGGCTTGACCTGGTCACAGGTCACCCACAAGGCTTGCTCTGATGCATCCGGTGGCCTTCCTCCTTGGAGTAGCACCAAACGGTGTTAGACGTTATTCTTGATGTGGATGGTCTTGAGTGGCTGGAAGACACTGGTCTGTATTATATTTTCAGGCTTAAAAACCACATCTTCCCCACATTTATCTGAAATGACGTGTTGAAAGAATACAGCAATTATTAAGGCGTTCTATTTATTATTATTATTTTTTAAACTTTAATCCATTTATTTAAACGCAAGCCTTTAGAAGGCTATTTGGCTTCATGCTCTTTTGGCACAGTGTTATGGCAAATTACCTTCCAGGCACCGCGGTGACCTCCACATCTGTGGTCTTTTGACCAGATCTCAGTACCAGGTAAGTATTCCATCTTGTGCAGTGGGCCTCCAGCCCGATTAGAAAGCATTTGGTCGTCTCCAAAACAATTGTGCTACTTGGCACTAATGGGCACATCTTGCCTGGCAGCTCAATAGGTTTTATAGTACTCAGGTTGCACAGCTGTGTAAGACTTCTGAGCCCCCCATCCCTTAATAACTTACGTAGTACCTTCTGACACTGAAATCCTAGCCAGTGTGGAGGAAGCGTCCAGCTCATTTCCAGCTTGATTTATTTCTACCCTGTATCTAAAGTGTGTGCTATCCCCAGCCACAGGGTCTTGCCATCTTGTTTTGACTAAGAGCGATGACATTAGCTGTTCGTGTTTTGGGGTCGTCTGGGGGCGCCCTGGCTAACAACTCATCCCACACTGGCATTTTTCATTTAAGCCTTTATGGCTTCTGAGGACAGCATTCTCCATCTGTGCCGGGTGTTTCTGCTCAAGTCCTTTCTTAAAACGTTCACTTTTTAGTTCGCTGATGAAGTAATAGGTTCTCTATACGGCTTGAAAAATGCATCCTTAGTTCTGGTTGCTCCCCCCACTGACCCCCACCTGTCCCCATCCTGCACCCTATGAACCATGCCTCGTATTTTCACCTCTGCTTCACAGTGTGTTACTGCCCACCCCACCCGAGATCTTTCCCTTACGTTCCCCCCTCCCGTGGCTCCTGTCTCACTTCCTGGTCTCTGCAGACGCTCGCTTTGACATAAACACCAGAACCTAAAATCGTGACGCTAGGATCCACACATGAGAGCAAGTGTGTGGTGTTTGTCTTTCTGACCCAGGGCTCCCTCAGAGTGGACACAGCTTAAAGGCGTGTGCCACGGTAATCACGTTTCTACTGGGTAGCTCATGCTTTTCAAACGTTAGTGTGCATATGCAGCACCCTGGGAAGCTTTATTTTTCTCAGTACAGTTGGGAACAAATTCACATCACCTAAGCTCACAGGGGCTCAATTAATAGATCCAACCCCCACGTCTGTCACTTTCCACTAGCTTAAACCCTTTATCTATTATTTGAATATGTCAGGCCTTTTTTCGTGGATGATATTATCTTCACTCAATTTTTACAAAACAATATAACAGTCGAGTTGACTTCATGAGTATGAAGAAAATTTGGGGTTCGTAGTATGAGAAAATTTAGGGTTCCTAAAAGATATTTCCATGAAGTCTGTGTGATCTCATGAGATGTGTCAGAATGGTGGCTGTAGACTTAAACTGTAGTAAGTAGGCTACCCGGGCAGTGGCTCCGTTGTCCACAGCTGCCGTGTGTCCCCAGGCAAGGAAATGCACTATGCTTCTGTATCACCTTTGTGACGGGAATGTTACAGTTCCCACCTGTGTCTCCCATGTGATGTTACAGTTCCCACCCGTGTCTCCTGTGTGATGTTACAGTTCCCACCCGTGTCTCCCGTGTGATGGGGATGTTACAGTCCCCACCCGTGTCTCCTGTGTGATGGGGATGATACAGTTCCCACCCACTGTGAGGGACACTCGAGGAAGTGCAGAGAGAGAGGACTCCAGTCCCTGGAGGAACACAGCCAGTGTCACTGTTCTCTAGGGACGGCTCTTTCTAGATCAGCACATCTTAGTTCTCCCAACATCTTCTCTTGCAGCCCTCACTTTGATCTCGCTTTACCCTTCCCATTTCTGTGTGATGTGGCTATGGCTTAGCCCCCAAAGGTTCGTGTGCTGGGAACTTTGCTCCTAGCATGGCTCTCTTGGGAGGTGGAGCTTCTAATCGTCTGCTAGATGTGGTCAGGCCAAGGGGGAATTAGTGCTGTCTCTCGGTGCTGACATAGGACTGGGTTGTGATAAAGTCATGACATCCGCATCCTTGATCTCTTCTACAGGGGACTGTCCCCTTTCTACTTCCCCATGCTGGGACTCAGCCAGATGGTGACATCATGCTTTTTGGACTTTCCCAATAAACCCCCTTTCCACCCAGCCTCGGGTATTTTTGTTTCAGCAATGCGCAAACACAGTATCGTCAGCCGGCTAGAACAGGGCCTTTCGCTGTCCCCGTGGAATGATAATGCCTGGTGTCAGAAGCCGCGCATGTCAGTTGGTGGCATTGCGCATGCCCCAAGCCTGTCTTCAGGGTGCAGTTTGGTGCTTCCCAGTTGCATTACTCTTGGGAAGACACGACCATGCTTGGGAAAGAAGTGCAGATTTGCTTGACAACCAAAAGGCTGTGGAGTCATGGAGATGGCACCAGCTCACAAAGGGGGTGTGACAATGGTGGTAGCTGTGTGGCGCTGTGGCGAGTTTGAGGTCAGCCTGAGCTCGGGGCTGCATGAGGGATTGCCTTCATCAAAGCCAACCCAAAAGCAACAGCCAAAATAAAACAAGCCAACCAAAAATAAGATATTCTAATTTATATTAAAAAATGTGTGATAACCAAACAGATCTGTGGGTAAACTTGGGGTTTGGTTTTTGGAGCCTGATGAACTCTTAAATACATGTTTGTTGCCTTTGCTAAAATATGGACTTAAAAGTTGAGCAAATACCAATTCATCCTTCCTCTGCAAGGTTACCATGAATTTTAGAAAAATCCTTCTTTCAGTTTTTTAAAAGATTTATTTATTATGTATACAGTGTTCTGCCTGCACACCAGAAGAGGGCACCAGATCTCATTTATAGATGGTTGTAAGCCACCATGTGGTTGCTGGGAATTGAACTCAGGACCTTTGGAGGAGCAGTCAGTGCTCTTAACCTCTGAGCCATCTCTCCAGCCCCTCCTTCTTTCATTTTATAACGATCTCTCATTTCTTTGTCATTTTAGGGTCACTATATAAAAAGTCCAAATTAAAAAGCCACCTCCTATAACCAGGTTCCCTCTATAAGTGTGAGCGTGGGGTTGCACTGTTGTCTTACACTTCGGCTGCATCCCCCACTAGATGCTTCCCTGGGTTTTACTTCCAGCTCCAACAGCTGGTCTCTGTGGTGTTTTCCGAGCATCCCTAGTGTTTGGACTCCCCTCGGGTGATTTCTCCCTGGCTACCAGTCCCCAGTCCAAGCTCACAGATACCCCTGGCAGGAGGCCAGGGGTGCTTCCCGTGATCCGATTCCTCACTGCTTTTCTGTCACCCAGTAGCTAACTTCAAGCGGTGGTGGCAATGGGAAGCTTTCATTCACCAAAGATGAGAGACTTGTCCCCCCAGCTCCCCATCACCCTTCCTTCAGTGGTTGGCTTCCATTTTGAGCTCCGATTCTGTGATTCTCTAGACCCGGGGCCGACTGCAGGAGGCGTTTGTCTGAACTCCCGCACAAGTCTACTTTCACGTGTTTGGCGAACGCTGTTTCCGTCTACTCTGGAGTTTCGGCCAGTCTCGGCAAGGGCCTCCTTCATCTTCTCCCAGATCCGCCTTCACCCCCACCCTGTCTTGACTTCTTTTTCCCTTCAGCCAGCCAGAAGGAGCCCATTGGGGAGAGTCAAAGGACGGGTTATTGTAATGGGCCGTGGTTGTTGAGAACTGACCACGCAGCAGGAAAAGGCCAGGTGTCTTTTAAGCATCCTTTCACCCTCAGGAGGAAAGTATTGAATGCTCATTTGACAGAGAAAGGATGGCTTAGAGAGAGGCCCAGCAACTTATCCAATGTCATTTGGCTCTCGGCGTCATTGTTGAATTAGAGCCCTTGAGCTATGGAGTCCATGAGGATGTACTGCCATCCAGAGGTGGTTAATGCCTGACGTGGATAAACAACACAGACCAGGTCCTGACAGCCAGAGGAGGCCGTACCACTGAATTAGACACCTCCGGTGCAGAGATGTGGAGGAAGGCAGTTCTGGTTAAGAAGCAGACCCGACTGAAGGGCGAGCACAGGGAAGGTCCTGGGGAGGGGCTGGGCTGTGGCAAGGGCAGGGAGTGGCAGGCAGGGTGGGTAGTAGGAAAAATGGCCTGTGATTTCCCAGACCGGATGGAGCATTCTAACCATTCATGTCCCTTCCTTGGTGTGGCAGTGCCCTCACCGCTGCTGTGGGAAAAGCTCTTTGGGCACAGCTCTTCAGGTGGCAGAGCGTGTGAACCGCGGACCCCACGGTGTGCTACCCGCAGAGGACGGCCTGGTACCACAGAGAAAGCCTTGAGGCCTCAGCTGCCTGGGGTTCCTGGTAGCACATAGTAACGATGCCCTCCTGCCCTTTCAAACTGCCCTCCACCCTGTGCGCTATTCGAGATGTCCAGCTACCCACAGGCTGTTGGCACTGTCTGAGACCAGGCTTCTAGGGATCCAAGAACGGCAGAGAGTCCCCACCCAGCCCTGTTGGGAATACAGCAGCTTCTCCCCCCCTCTGAACTGAGTTTCCTGAGAACTCGGGTTCTTGTTCACTGACATGACTGGGGAGTGAATCTCCCAGCCTCCCTCAGTCTCTTTGACACTACCATCTTGCTTCCTTTTCCTCTTCTTTCTGAAGCCCTCAAATGGAGCCGTTTCCCCACTCAGCTTTCAACCCTCTGGTTTTTAGAAGCAGGGCCAGTGTTCCCCACCTCCCACCCCAGCTCTGGGCTTGCTCTGGCCTGTTTGTGAGCATCACCAACCGCGCCTTTTAATCCCAATGATAGGTTCTAGTATCCCTGTCTCCCAGGCCTGGACTGTTTGGTACCGGTAGTTTCATTTTAATGGGGTCTCTAATTGTTCCGTACGTATGCCGAGGCTAGCCAGAGATAAACATAGACTTAAAAACCCTCAGAGTTGATGTCTCTGTCTAACAAATCACTGAGCTCACAAAAGTGCTCATTTAGGGGGCTTTTTCTGGGTCACATTAATGCTACTTTTTGGGCCACGTAGGTGACATGTCCCAGAAAATAGGATCCCACAGCAGCCTTCTTAGAGGGGTGCAGGTGATGTTGGAGCACCATCTAGGGGAGTAGGTGACATTGGAGCACCATCTAGGGGTGCAGGTGACGTTGGAACATCAGCTGGGGTATGGGTGACGTTGGAGCATCAGCTAGGGATGCAAGTGATGTTGAAGTACCGGCTAAGGGTTTGGGTAGACATTGGAGCACCAGCTAGGGGTGCAGGTGACGTTGGAGCACCTACTAGGCATTCAGGTGACATTGGAACACCAGCTAAGGGTTTGGGTAGACGTTGGAGCAACAGTTAGGGGTTCGGGTAGCCGTACCTCGTGGTCGATCCCCAAGCGGTAGCCGTTGGAGCACCAGCTGATCTTTACTGCTTGTTCCATCTTCTCGTAATACCCACTTTTCCCATTCATTGGATTTAAATGATTTAATATGTTAATTAATTTAACGGATTTAACCATTTCATACGGTTCTAGTTGAGGGCAACAGAACGGACAGCAAGGCTTCAAAGCCAGGCCAACCTCCACCTAGGAAGGGTTGAAGGCTGAGCTGTTCAGTCATGTTGAGGGGTGTACAAGGGTTGTAAGAAAACATGGCACTTGCTTACCTAAACCTTTGAAAACATCTGTTCTGTCTTGCCACAGAAACCTGCAGGCCACCCTCAGAGAGGCAGATCTTTTCCCTTTGTGGTCATAGGCTTCAGGAGAAAGTATAAAATAAATCAACTCATTACGCCTCTGCATTCTTCTAAGACGTGTGTGGAAGAGGCACCACGTGCCAGATGCCATGCCGATATGGAGATGCCTCAACTCCGCCTACCCTGTCCACAGCCCAGGTTGTGGGGAGGGGCAGAGAGGCAGATGTGATGCCTCCCGGAAGCTTACAGAGTGGTGAAGTGCCCTGTGGCGGAGCAACCAAAGAGGTCAGAGGACAGGGTACGAAGCTGGGTGTGAAAAGGCTTCTTCCGAGTGACTGCGGACCCTCAAATCAAGGACTCCATACTTTGTGGCTTTGGGGTCACATTGTCCTGGTACCAGATGCTCCCGCTGCTTCTCCAGTGATTTGGGTGTCAGAGCATGAGGTTTCTCTATTTCCCTTGGGCTGAAATTGATTATTTGGACAATCTTGAATTTGGCAGGGTGGACAGTGGAAGGATTTTTAGATATAAAATGGTGTATAAGAAGTAGGGCAAAGGTTATAACACATGTTTTGTCCATTGGCATTCAGGGAATAAGAGCTAAACATCTTGTCATTAGAGAAGCCATGTTGGAACACTTGCACTTAAAGCGAAAGTGAAGCTGGGGCATGAGCCAGGATTAACATTAAAACAATACAGAAACTGGGGCCAGCAATCCCAGCTACTTGGAAGGGTAAGGCAGGAAGATTAAAAATTCATGGCCCACCCGGACTGCAGAGTGGATTTAAGGCCAGTCGGCAATTTAGTGAGGGTGTATTTCAAAGTGAAAAGTACAAGGAGGGCTGGGAGCTAGGCATGGTAGTATGTGCCTCTCATCCTAGGGAGGAAGATTGGAGTTGAAGGCCAGCCTTGGTTACATAGTGAATTCAAAGCCAGCCTGGCCTGCATGAGATCCCATTCCACCCCCAACCACAAAAGGGCATGGGGCGGGAGAGCAGCTCAGTGGTAGAACATTTTACCAAGTAAGGGTGAAGCCCTAGGTTCAATCCCCAGCCCTGAGCAACAATAAGCAAAGATTATGGGCTTTGAGAAAATGCGGGGAGCTAAGGCAGCTGCTGATGGTGATAGGGTCTCTGGGGGATTTCAAGCCTGCACATGAAACACTTTGTTCCGCTGGCGGGTAGGAAGCAGAGCAGGGCAGGGTGTCTCACCGAGCTGTGAGGCTCGGGATGGGTGTGAGTCAGCAGGTCTCCTTGTGAAAGGAGGCGGAGCACAGATGTGCTGGAGAGAGATGGTCAGTTAGGTGCAAGGCAAGCTGCGTTTACGGGAGAAAATGCATGAATATGTAAATTCAATAGAGTGTGCTCTAGTCCATCTGAGAAAATAACAGCTTTGAATTGCCGAGCTGCATGAAGTCGGGTTAGAGAAACATTTCGTCTCAAGTCCAGTCCTATAAAGGGCACATGCATTCCATGACTGGGCTCTGATGCTTATTCTCAAGAAGACCAGGTCTGTCAGAGAACACCCCAGAGGTGGAAAGGTGCCGCTCTCACATGCGGGATCTCTGAGAAGTACCGTCAGCCTCCCTAAGCCTAGGGCGACGTGGAGGATCCGTTAGAGTGTGCCTGTGTGTCTGTCCCATTGGCTCAGGTTAGGACGGCCGTGTTTGAATGCTTCTTTGTTTGGTGATGCAGAAAGTGGCCCCCAGGTTATCTGGTTTGAGGATTTTTATGTGTCCATCACGGATTTAAGGACTAAGGAGGAACTTTGAATGGTTTTGAAATGGAAGTGTCCCAATCTGAAGAGTCTGTCAAGTGTCAGAAAGCTTTGGTAGGGGTGTTTATGTTTGGGGATGCCTAATTATCATGACTTAGGAAACGAAGGAAGTTGTACACATATTAAAACTCCCAGGACAGAAATTGATCCTAAATTTGGATTCCCGGGACTCACAGAAGCCACATGCACTAGCATAAGTCCGTGTAATCCCAGTGTGCCCCATGGCTACACCGTGGGGGGGGCAGCACAGGAGAGTCCCCCAGAGGCTCAGAGACCAGCTTGTCTACATGACTTAGCAGGGGAGAGACCCTGTGTCAAACAAGGAGGAATATGAGGGCTGGCACCTAAAGGGCATCCTCTGACCCCCACATGTGTACATTTACACACACATGCATAGGCACACACACACATGCCCAGATATGTGCACACACATGCACACCCACACGTCCATGCACTCATACATGTGCACATACATACACACATGCACACATGTACACACACAAACATGCACTCACATGCACACATGCGCACACATGTATACACATGTGCACATGTACATACACATAAACATGTGCACGTGCACACATACCCACATACATGTACATGCACACACATGCACACACATATGCATAAACATGTGCATGTGCACACACATGTGCATGCACGCACACATACGCATGGCCAAATAAATGAGAGAACCCCCCAGGGCACCTCCATGTGTTCAGGCTTTATCAAGTCTGCTGATGTTGAATGGAGAGAAGACCTGATGCAGGAGGGACATTTCCTGATGCCCTCGGATGTAGTTCTGAGAGGAAGAACCCTGGTCTGGGTCCCCGGAGGTGCAGGACCCAGGTCTCGAGCAGTGGTCCTCAATCTGTGGGAGGAGACCCATTTGGGAGTTGGATATCAAATATCCTGTATATCAGATGTTTGCATTATGATTTGGAACAGTATCAAAATTACAATTGTGAAGAAAAAATGAAATAATTTTATGGCTGGGGCTCACCACGATGTGACAAACTGTGTCAAGGGTCACAGCATTAGGAAGGCTGAGAGCTACGGCCTAGAGTCTCAGAGACACTTTGAGTATCTTGTGGCTAAGGAAGAGCAATTTGTAATAGCCAGGACACAGGATGCACTGGTTGACTACTTCCTGGGGAGGATGCGGAGGGCAGGTCCGCTATTGGTCAGCTCTGATGACCTCATGGGGAGGGTGTGGAGGGCAGGTCTGCTACTGGTCAGCTTTGATGACCTCATGGGCAGGTGCAGAGGGCAGGTCAGCTATTGGTCAGCTCTGATGATCTCATGGGGCGGGTGTGGAGGGCAGAAAATTTGATTTGCCTCCGAGTAGTCTATCATGGCAGCGTGAGCGCATACAAATTTGAATATTTATTTCCTCTTTCTTTATTTCTAATGTGTGCAGATATCTATAGTAACTAGAAATAGGCACTCATAATGCAAAGGCCCAAAACTAAAGCCTGTTGATTGGCCAGCTTTGATGACTTCATGGGGACGAGTGAACTGAGCAGGTGTTGCTTGTGGCTGACAATGATGATATATAACCAAATGTGTGTGTGTGTGTGTGTGTGTGTGTGTATGTGTGTATGTGTATATATTTATGTTTTTACTAACAAAATTATTTCTGCAGAGGTATTCTTCATCTCCATGTTCTCCTCTAGAGTCACTGAGGGAACTGAAAAAAAATCAAGATAAGCCACAAAGACAGAGTAATAATAGCACAGCTAACTTTTGTTGGGCATCCAAATTGTGTCTGCAAGGGAAACAATCCCGTTTTTATTGTAGAAAAGGAAAATGAACTTTAGAGAGGTTGACTCTGGTAGAGGAGTAACTCAGAGTCCCAGTCAAGGACAGGCTGACTTCCAGACTCCTCTTCCCAGTGAGTGCATGTGTGCCTGGGAATCCCATGGGGTCCTTACTGGGAAGACCCTGCGTACCCCAAATCCCTCCAAACACTGTGAAGGGAGCAGAGGCGCACTGTTCTTGGAGAAGGTTCTTAGCATGGTTAACATCTCCAGGCATTCTCAGAGAATCTAAAGAGTGCAGGGCAAGATCCAGAATTATCGAATACTGTCTTTATGACTATGGGCAGGTGAGTAACTCTGAGTCAACTTTCCTTCATGTCTGTAACTGGGAATGATAGTCTATCCCTGGCTGCTTCCCCTGGTAACTGAGGATGATGGTCCATCCTGGGCTGCTTCCCCTGGTAACTGAGGATGACGGTCCATCCTGGGCTGCTTCCCCTGGTAACTCAGGATGATAGTCCATCCTGGGCTCCTTCCCCTGGTAACTGAGATGATAATCCATCCTGGGCTGCTTCCCCTGGTAACTCAGGATGATAATCCATCCTGTGCTGTTTCCCCTGGTATCTGAGGATGATGGTCCATCCCAGGATTCTTCCCCTGGTAACTGAGGATGACGGTCCATCCTGGGCTCCTTCCCCTGGTAACTGAGGATAATAGTCCATCCTGGGCTGCTTCCCCTGGTAACTGAGATGATAGTCCATCCCGGGCTGCTTCCCCTGGTAACTGAGGATGATGGTCCATCCCAGGATTCTTCCCCTGGTAACTGAGATGATAGTGTATCCTGGGCTGCTTCCCCTGGTTACTGAGATGATAGTCCATCCTGGGCTGCTTCCCCTGGTAACTGAGATGATAGTCCATCCTGGGCTGCTTCCCCTGGTAACTGAGGATGATAATCCAACCTGGGTTGCTTCCCCTGGTAACCGAGGATGATAATCCATCCTGGGCTGCTTCCCCTGGTAACTGAGATGATAGTCCATCCTGGGCTGCTTCCCCTGGTAACTGAGATGATAGTCCATCCTGGGTTACTTTCCCAGGGTTCCTTAAGAGTCAGCTTGCAGCATGGCATAGAGCAGTGCTTTGGTAATTTTCTGCAATGTTGGATAAATTATAGTTTTATCATCTCTGATCACAGATGTAATGCTTTGTTTATTTGCAAAAAAAATAATGTTCACAAGTCAAACTTGTAAAACCTACTGTAAGATAATGAAGGCTTTGGACAGGAAATAATGCCTCTGCATTGTTATATTTTTCTGTGATTGTTTCAAACCAGCTTACTCAAGCAGTCCTGTTTTCATTTATTGATAACACAGTCTTTTATTACTGACAAAAGTTTTTTTCTGCCTGTTTCTAAACTGTGGTTGTTGGAATACAGTCAGAAGAAAGCAGGCAGTTTACACCCATAAAAATTGTTTGCCCAGAGGCAATCAAGCTAAGGTCCTGGTGTGCTGCCCTGATTTGATGCCTTCAGTCCAGACCCCTGCGTCACGAATTTTATTATCAGTATTACATATCAACGCTGCCCCCAAAATACCCACCTGGAGGGTGAAGAAAAAGAAAAGAAAATCTTGTAAAGTACTAATCAGTGTAGTTCAAATAGTGGAGTCTCATGTCTGTAAGATGGGTTTGATCTGTGGAGCTGACAAAACCACTTCTGGAATGTTTTTGGGAATACCCAATAAAGTGGAATGTGCATTTACCTTGGCATTCAGCACCCCCTTTCCTTGGCATCTGCCCCGGCAGAGGCATCACCAGCATGTGCACAGAGCCACATGTGAAGGTACGCACAGCACACTTGTGAGATGAAGAAATGGGACCTGTTGTAGGTACCTATTGTGTGTTGTCGAGTTCCTTGGGACGTCTGCTAAGGATGTCTCAGGCGATCTCTGCTCAGTAGCAAGTCAAGCTGGTTGCACCCAAGTTATTCCCCAGCATCTTTGATTTTAATGGGAATTAGGATNGCTCCATGGTCTGCCTTGGCCTGTGAACTAGTCAGATCTAGAGAAGAGCGTTTGCTGTAGGACAGATGTTTAGAATGCAAAGAAGATGGTTCACTTTCAGCCAAGGATCTCCAAGGCACATGATACACAGTTCATCCTCAAGACAGAGGCTTGGGGTACCCCTCCTCCTGTCTGTCTCCACGGTGTTCTCAGCTGCCGGAATGGCCTTGCCGTGTCAAGCTCACTTTGTGTGTTCATACTTCAACCCCCCCCCCATTCTTTCATCTGTTTCTTCTGTGGTAAACAGACATCCCGGGAACTTCCTCTGCTGACTGTCTCCACCGAACTGCAAGGCCCGGGTGGCTTTGGCTATATTCATAGACTGGAGGGTTCGTCTGCTTCCCTCAGGGAGGAACTGGGTCTTTTCTCATCCCGCGTGTCTGAATCTGTGTGCAAAGAGTGGTCTGGCATTGGTGCTCACGGGTGATGGAGAAGGATCTTCCTCTTGGTGATGCTGTGTTCAGGAGCCCATTCCAGAGGCTTCCCCTGGGTTCCTGGGTGCTGCGAAGAGCTGAGGGATGAACACCCATTTTGCTGCTTTGACAAAGGATGAGAAGAAATGGCGCGAATGCTTGGCTCAGCCCCGTGCCCAGCTGTTTCTCTGTGCCTGGCCTGGTGCTGTGTTCTCCCTTTCCAGAAGCTCCCTCCTGAGCCATCCTATGAGGTATTCATAGGCTTTGTGGCTGATTGATCAAGGTTCTCAGATATGCTGGGGCCAATAAAGACTATGGCTGAGATGCGTTTCCTTTTTCAGTTTTCAAGAGGTTCTTTTTCACGTCTTTTGAGACTGGCTGTGCAGGTTTGTCCCTGATAGGAGTTTGGGGGAAGTTCCCTGTGACATTTGGTAGCCTCCCCTCAGCGGTTGGCTGTCCTTGTCACACTGCGGACATGACTCCGCTCTAATGCCCTGTTTCAGGACAGCGGTAACGGGACTGCAAGGTTCTCTAACGTGAGAGGAATGGATTGGTTTAATCTTGTAGTCCTAATATTGTCTACAGGAGTACTGTACTTCTCAGCCCTCCTCACACTGCAACCCTTTAATACATCTCCTCATGCTATGGTGGCCCCAACCATAAAATAAGTGTAATTTTGCTACTGTTAGGTAAATATCTGATATGCCAGCCCCGTGAAAAGGACGCTTGACCCCCCCTCAAAGGGGTTGTGACCCCCAGGTTGAGAACCACTGTTCTACAGCATCTGGCATCTGATAGATTCTATTTTCAGGAAACATGGCTGACTATTATAAAACACACTGGAGAGTCACTGTGTTTATTTCCCTCAATTCTCATATTCTATTTCCCTCCTCTAGTTTCAGTATTCTTAGACCAGAATTTTAGATAGTTTGCAGTATAATGGGTGTTACTTCCCATAGTGTTTCATTCATATATATTTATTATTTTTCCTTAACCATACCGTTTGCAATGTTGCCAAGGCTGGTCTTGCAGTCCCGCACTGAAATGATCCTCCATCTCCTGCATGTTGGTACCACAGCTGAGCACTGCCCACCTGGCTTCCTCATCTTGCTCTTTTAAAAAACAATGGCTTCTCTCTCAGCATCGACTTTGTCTTTTGTGTCTTAAGTTTAGACATCAACCTAATTTCTATGTGGTTTTCTTGTTATATGAAGTTCCTGCTGGCTTCTTCTGCCATCTCTTGCTTGCGGTGAGTTGTTTCCACTGGGATTTTCTGTCCTAAGCTTAGAAGTTCATCTTCAGGAGATTTCATATATGGTGTCCCAGATTCACTGAACATATGACTTATCTCTCCAATGAGAACTAAGTTTTATACCTATTTTCCATTTGAAAGTTAATGTATTACATAGATATTATAAATTCAAAATCCTGAACCACAGAGGGGAAAATCCTAGGGACACAGATGCATATTGGAGAGTTTCCATCCCTCATCAGGAGCCAAGGAAAAGGTACCCCCCTGCCACCTGCCTGTGTGAAAGCTTGGCTTTCCTGCAAGCCCAACTTCTACTTCAAAGGCCATTTCTTAGGTGAAGGTCTAAGTTCCAGTTCTGCATTCCGTCTCCCACACCCAGGCCTGGGTTTGAAGGACTGACCTGGTGCATCTGCATCCCAGGCTGTAAAAGCAACTTCTGCTTCCAGCCTTGCTTCCCAAGCCACTTTTCATTTTTGGCCTCCTTCTATTTAATTTTATCGTAAGTCCATTCTAAGGAGGTTTACTGCACCTTCTATACACTCATCAGCTTCCCCTGCCTGCCCCGCCCCGGGATTTTGGGGAGGACTCAAGAGGAAATCTCGCCTGATTAGTTTTTATTGTCAACTCAACATAACCTACTTCATCTGGGAAGAAGATGATTTAAGAATTGCCTCCATCACTCCATCAGATTGACCTGTGGCCACGCCTACGAGAGAGTGTTTTGATGGATGTGGGAGGGCCACGCCCACTGTGGGCAGTGTCATCCTCAGGCAGGTAGATGGGGCTGTGTAAGAAAGTTAGCTGATCTTGAGACAGTAGGCAACATTCCTTCACCTATCTGTTTGAGTTTTCTCTGCCTTCCCTCAATGATGGATTGTGACTGGAAGTAGAAGCCCAATAAACCCTTTTTCCTCCAAGTTGATACTGGTAGTGGTGTTTACCATAGCAACAGAAAGCAAACTAGAACAAAAAGATTTTAGACTGCCAAGGGGAATTCTAAGATGATCTCCTAGCTTTCATTTTTATTAAGAAGAGTATTTCAGATTGGGATCATGACACGTAAAACTTCAACATTAATTTGCTGTGTTTGGACGAATCCTATAACCTAGGCAAGGCTTATATTCCTTTTCTTTTAAATGAAGATAATAAAATTTGAGAACACCGTGGTGCGTCTCCCCTGGTAGGGATGTTTTACAATCAAGCAGTTTGGGAAAAGTAAAATGAAAGCATGGTATGGTTACCGGATAGGCTTGCCTTTTTCAGACACGCTAGTGTAGTTATCTTAGAACTCCTTTCTAGTAGCATCCTGACTGGTGTCCCCCTTCCTCCGTCTACCCTCGCCTCCTATGGCTGTGCCTCTGACACCGCTGGTTCAGCTTATGACAAAGTGGCGTGCCGCAGCCCGTGAGTGCTGACTTATTGAGCACAGTGATGCTGTGACTCTGTTATTTAGCCTTGGCTCATGGTCCTTGTACGCTGCATGCTCCTTGCCGGAGAGCGTGTGTTAGAAACCTTGGTCAGCAATGAAGATGTACTGCATTTAGCTAAGGTCCTTCTAGCTCCTGACTGTCTTCTTTTGCTTCGGTGAAATGTCCCATGTGGCATGTTCCATGTCTGCCATGTCGCTGAAGGGGGAAATGTCAGTTGGAGTAGTTCTTACACAAGCTACAGGAAACCTTTGAATGCATATTAATAGGAACACTTGGATTCATATTCAGGGTTTGTACAATATGACTTTATACTCCTACATGCCTTCTTACAATTATTGCAACCTTAGTTTGAACACGCTGTGTCATATAAGGGACCATGGGTTAGCAATTCCAGCTTTGTAACGATAGACCAAATCTGCAAGGCAGGGAGAGAGGCTGGAATTCCTTTTCTTTTCATTTGAATCCAAGTTCTCAAACGGAGCATTCATTTGCTTCAGGGTAGATGAAGTCATCATCTGAGCTAGGATTCTCATTGCTTAAATATCACTTGGGCCAGGTTGAGTTTGTTCGACCAAGTCCTGGATCTAATTCAGTTCACCGAAGAGCGTGCAATTATAAAACTGTCGTCCTAATGCCCAAGAACAAAAGGTAAGCAGGGCATAGTGAGGATTCAGAGAAAGTAAGAAGTTGGGTCACAAATATTTGTAGGGTGGATCGGTGGAAGAAGGAAAATATTTGTGTCTTAGATGGTTTTGAAGTTTACTGCCTGTAAGAATATACTTGATCCTTACACTAGCATGTAGATTTTCAGACAAAGGACCTTTATTTTGGAGACTAGGGTCACACATGGCTCTCCATGGTCATATAACCAAACGACTTCTCCGATGTCTACCATTGTTTTCCAGTCACAGACTTCTCAGTTCTCAGTAGTATTGCCTGCACACACATGCATACGTTTCCGTGTAATTCACGCTTCCCTCTTTGTTCACTTAGTGTCCGCCCATAAAACCACTTCCGGGGTCTTCCAACAGCTAATGTGGCTTGAAACGCAGAGCCTGTCACGTCCCCTGCCTGCAGCCTTTTTCAGACTTGGGATGCACGCGGCGGTAGTCTGAAAGACAAGAGGGAAAGGGAGGGCCTGGACCGTGAGAGTAATATCCCTGGGCTAATAGAGGGTGGTTAGGTCCATTATACGGTCAAGTGGTAGCAGGAGAGACAGAATCACTGGAATCCCGAGGCATCATGGGAGGCCGTGGAAGAGGCCACGCTTGTGGACCACTCAGCTCAGCATGACCGCGTCTGAGAGCCGCCAGTGTAAGGACTTTCTTCCAGGAAATCTCAACCTTGGAGGGGTTTTATAGTTCATTGCCCAAATGGATGCACCCGCTTCTCACTCCAGCGCACACTGTTTTAAGCAGTACAGCTTTATTTTCAAAGCTGGGTTGATGCAGCTCTAAGAGCCACCACAGTCACGGGACTGCCAGAGCTTTCCACCGCGTCCCATGGTTTGTAGTCACAGACCACCGTCTTCATGTCTGTCTCTGCACACTGGCGTTAGCGTCCCCATGTGGAGCTCTTGCTAGGCGCGGCCTCCTGCTTGTTTGGGGCTTCATTTGCATCGTCTGGACTCCTCTTAGACCTGTAAAGTAGATATTACCTTCAGTTTCTAGACGGGAGGCCATATTTCCTGTTTGTCATCACGCTGCCTCTTGGTGTGTATCAAATCCCTTGACAAGGACGTCAACTTGAGCCTGCCAGCTGAAGATCCAGCCTCGGCTCTGTTATGTATCATTTCCCCATCCATTTGAGCCAGTTTTCTCATGTGATGTTCCCTGAGTCATAGATACAGCATTGGTGCTGCAGTTGTATATATGTCTGTGTGCATGCATGTGTACACATACACGTGTGTGCATGTGTGTGTTCTTGTGCATGTGTGTAGACTGTAGAGCACATGTTTATGTGTATGTGTGTTCTACTGCGTGTGTGCGCATGTACATGCTCATGTTTATATGTAAATGCATGTGTGCAAGTGTGTGCATGTGCGTGCATGTTTGTGTGCATGGATATGTGTGTGTACTGGCTGGGCTTCGCACAATTCATCGTTTGTCTTTGCGCTGTGTTCGGTTATGGTTTTCTGCAGTGGTCTCAGCTTGCTTTAGAGAGGAGCCCTCTTGGATTAGAGGGTGACAGCTGCCTTTCCCTGTGGGCATAAAGATAAGATTTAGAATCTAGTTGCACAGTTGTGCTAGCCTAGCAAAGTGGCAGAAGTGGGTGGTCTTGTAAGATCCATGGATTCATTAGCCCTGGGGAGGTTGCTAGGTGTCCAGTACAGGCATTGTTTTCTCTTATTGACTGACCATAAGTTCATTTAAACAGCTCTTGGTTACCACCAATAGGAGAGTTGCACTGTTGCGCCTTTGGGGGCATTTTGCCATGCTGGTCTGGTCACTGTTGTGGTTCATGGCATTGCAGCTGGGTAGGCTGTTCTGCTTCTCTTCCTCGGCAGCTTACATAGTACTTTTTTGGTGCCATGGAAGCTAGGCTGTAGGAGGAGACTGCCGGCTTAGATCTGGCTCAGCCTGTGTCTTGTGTCCTATATGTGCCCTGCGTGTACAGTGTCTTTAGCAATAGGGCCATTCCTTAATCCTTTGAGGGGAACCCCAGGGCAGCAGCCACAGTTTGGATTGTTTGGGGAAGTAATTTGTACAATCTACCAACCACTTGTATAGGAGTTTCTCGTGACCAATACCGGGGTTTTGTTAAATTCACACGCATAGGCTGACTGTCAAGTCTTGCTCTACAGTCCAGCTGCCACTGACTGATGTCTACTTTGATACTGTTTGTTTTAGGATTCTGAGAAACGAACCCCACTCCACGTGGCTGCCTTCCTGGGAGATGCAGAGATCATTGAGCTCCTGATTTTGTCAGGTAGGTGGCTATTGTATTCAAAAGCCAACTGCTCATGGAAGCTTGAATGGCCCGTTTACTAGACGGCAACTATAGTGAATGGAACAGAATTGCTTTGCCCATCAAAGTTTATTTGATCAGAATTTATCTGTACATGAAACAGCAGAAGACATTGTTGGCAATGATTCTTGACAAAGTGAACATTGCTTTGAATGTCTGTTTCCTATCTATCTTGTCAGACTTGGCATTACAGACAAACAGTACATCTGGATATCTTGTTTTTTTTTTTCAATTGTAAGAAAATAAAACTGGTTAAAGTCTACATGAACACATATGCTATATATATATATATACTTTGTATGAGTTTATACACGACGTACACAAAGTGTGTATACAATCTGAATATATTTAAAATTGTACTACAAATAATATTAGTTTCCTTCTAGGTAGTTATGGCTGCAATAAAGGTGCGAAAACAGACGGAAGGGGCCATGTCAGTTTCTAAAGAGGTTTCTCTGGGTGGGCAGCTGGAGTTTGGAAATATCCTCATGGCCAAGCATGAAATGAACTCCCAAAACTTTATAAGATACTTTAAGTTTTTTAAAAATGAGTGCAAATATGGGAATCATGCCAGATTTAATCTCTCTCTTTACTGGTCTGAGATTCTTTTTCATTCCCTGTACTTTCAATGTTTTCTCAGATTAAGAATATGAATGCTTTCATTTCTAGACTCTTGTGTACTCAGGACAGCTCACCAAATAGGTTTCCAAAACCATTATGTGGTTTTTCATCGGAATGCTTGTCAGGCAAACCCCTGGAATAAACCTGAACAGAGTGGACACACACGTTGTTGTAGACTTTATACAGGCCTCTCTGTAGATTGTATGTAGGCCTTGTTGTAGATTGTATGTAGGCCTCTCTGTAGACTGTATGCAGGCCTCTGTAGACTGTATGTAGGCCTCTCTGTAGATTGTATGTAGGCCTCTCTGTAGATTGTATACAGGCCTCTCTATAGATTGTATGCAGGCCTCTCTGTAGATTGTATGCAGGCCTCTCTGTAGACTGTATGTAGGCCTCTCTGTAGACTGTATGTAGGCCTCTCTGTAGACTGTATGTAGGCCTCTCTGTAGATTGTATGTAGGCCTCTCTGTAGACTGTATGCAGACCTCTCTATAGATTGTATGTAGGCCTCTCTGTAGACTGTATGCAGGCCTCTCTGTAGACTGTATGCAGGCCTCTCTGTAGACTGTATGCAGGCCTCTCTGTAGATTGTATGCAGGCCTTGCTGTAGACTGTATGCAGGCCTCCCTATAGATTGTATGTAGGCCTTGCTGTGGATTGTATGCAGGCCTCTCTATAGATTGCATGTAGGCCTTGCTGTAGACTGTATACAGGCCTCTCTGTAGACTGTATGCAGGCCTCTCTGTAGACTGTATACAGGCCTCTCTGTAGATTGTATGCAGGCCTCTCTGTAGACTATGCAGGCCTCGCTGTAGATTGTATGTAGGCCTTGCTGTAGACTGTATGCAGGCCTTGCTGTAGACTCTATGCAGGCCTTGCTGTAGATTGTATGAAGGCCTCTCTGTAGACTGTATGTAGGCCTCTCTGTAGACTGTATGCAGGCCTCTCTGTAGACTGTATGCA
>LOEQ01003218.1:130209-144294 GCA_001685075.1 Bramus lutescens | reverse complement strand
GCAGGCCTCTCTGTAGACTGTATGCAGGCCTCTCTGTAGACTGTATGCAGGCCTTGCTGTAGACTGTATGCAGGCCTCTCTGTAGATTGTATGCAGGCCTTGCTGTAGATTGTATGTAGGCCTTGCTGTAGATTGTATGCAGGCCTTGTTGTAGATTGTATGCAGGCCTCTCTGTAGACTTATGTAGGCCTTGCTGTAGATTGTATGTAGGCCTTGCTGTAGATTGTATGCAGGCCTTGCTGTAGATTGTATGCAGGCCTTGCTGTAGACTGTATCCAGGCTGACTGCTTTCCTTTCTCCTGATTTTGTCTGATGAGATTAAAATTTGGAGAAAATGCTGTCACTAAGTAGGCAAAAGGCCTGGACTAAGTTTTCGCCTTTGTCTTCAGTTGCCAAGGGAAATGCTAACGTTCCAAAGTGTGCAATGCCAAGAAGAGAGTGGGCGCATGTATCTGACAGATGTGACGCGCACCATGGTAGAGATGGAGCCGTGCTGTCTGCACAGGAAGGCTCGTGTTGCCCTCAGGTTTATGGTGTTCTATTCCTCGGGTGAGCCTTTCCAGGAAACAAGGATAATGTATGCGAAACCAAGTGTGCCTTAGCAGGGTTAGATTGTGGGCATTTCTCATTCTCAAGAGCAGATCTTTCTTTTGGCAACCTGAGGGCGTTCCGGGCTGTGTTCCAAACAAGCACGCATTGTGTGCTACTGGCACAGACCATAGCTAAGAGTCAGTGCATACCTGGGCAGTTATCCTAGCAGCTGAAATTTGGTCCAGGGAAAATGGTGGACAGAATCTATGTGTAAAATAAGCATTAGGTGATAATGGCACCCAATGATCGCAGTAACAATATTGTCACCAAAATAAGCATTTCCTCATCTGAATACCTGAACTACAAATGTTCTAGGTGCTGACATGGTACCACCAGTGGGAAATTAATTAATCCTCACCTGGCTTAATGTGATGGGCTGCCATCAGAATGCAGATACACTAACATACCTCTAAGGTATATATACAAAGCAGACGAAAATGTCATGTGTCGTCTGGGGTCAAATAGAATAAAATCCTTTCCTTCAAATTCAAAATCTGCAGCCCTTCTGGGCTCAGGCAGTTTGGATAAGGGATGTTCAGCCTAGTTAAAGGGTGTCTCAGAGGCTGCAGAGATGGGTCCATGGTTCAGCACACTTGCTGCGGCTCCAGAGGGCCCGAGTTCAGGTGCCGGCACCCAGCACAGGCAGCTCACAACTGTCTGTATTCCACCTCCAGGGGACCCGACACCATCTTTTGACTTTTGTAGGAACTCCCCCCACAGAGAGAGAGAGAGAGAGAGAATCACAGGCAAATGGCAGGAGAATGGGAGCGGGGACTGACTTGGAACAGTAAAGCCGCTACTTTATGCCCCTCTGTCCTCGCCTTTGAAAGGGAAGCTTTTAATTCTGCATCATGAGGGTCCCCCATATGGGACCAGTGTCACTCGGCATCACCTTCATGCCACCTTCACGTAGCGTAGACTTCTCGGTGTCTCTGCCCCCGTGGCTGATCCAGGCGAGTCAGGGGAAGCTGTTGCAGTGTCTTGGTCTGCACAGCTGTTTAGTCTTAGAATTGCCCATCTCTTCATCTCTTTAGCATAACTTTGGTTTAGTTTGCTGTGGAGTTTTTCTCTCCCTCGCTCCCTTCCGCCCGCCCGATTGAGAAAGCTCTTTAGCAATTTTATTTGACCAATGCCAACTTTGGCGGGTGGCATGGCTTTCATGTTTTCCTGAAAGGACTTTTATTCAATTTGTAATTTATTTCCCTAAAGAAATAGCGCATGACTGTAGTGACTTCAATTCTGAGATCTCATCTGGCAGCTAACCTTTCGGGGAACCCAGTCACACAGTTTCCTTATTTCATAATGAATGAGGCACTAATGATTCCCATGTTGGACAAATAGTTTAGCCAGAAGAGCTTCTTACAGCTATGCTCCCTGTTGCTGGGTAAACTCCCAGAGCTTGCTGAAACCCAAACTCACTAAGTTACCACCGACTTTGTCGCCTATTAACTGGGCCGATGGAACACTGGGTGTTTCTGAACGGACACTGTTTTGGAGCAGGGGCAGGGCTCATGATACACAGACCTGGCGGATTCCTTCCACCTTCTTATCCTGTCTGCCACTCGCCCAGGTTGGATTTCATCATCTACCAGGGCTTCTGTTTGGGAACTGGCCAGGTCAGGATGGAGGCAGGTGTGGGGTGCCAGGGCCCGGGGGGGGCAGGGGGGGCGTCAGTCAGTGGAGGAACACTGAGCACTGAGGTCAGGGTAAGGAAAGCAGAACCCTCAGGAAAATAACCACAGAGAAGTATCTTACGGAAAAATCCAGGAAGAACAAGGGCGATGGAGTAAGTCTTGGGTCCGAGGAAGAAACTGGAGTGTTTGTGCTCTACAATGGGAGTTTGTCAGGTCTGCCCACAGAATACAGAATAAACTCACTATAGGGTCTGGGGAGGTAGCTCAGTCAATAAGACACTTGCTGTGCGAGCACAGGACTGAAGCCTGATCCTCAGCAGCTGTGTAAATAACTGTGCTTGGTGGTGTGTGTGTGTGCGTGTGCATGTGCATACATGTGTGTGTGTAGTCCCAGAACCAAAGGAGTGGAGACGGTAGGATCCCAGGTTTGCTGGACAGCCAGGACAGCCTCGCTGGTGAGTCCCAGGTCTCGGCGAGAGACCTTGTCACAAAACCCAAGGTGAACAGATGGTGAGGAATGATCTTAGACCTTGACCTGTGGCCTCCACACACATGCATCGACACACACACATACACACACTCATACCAGCTACACACCTGCACTGCACAGACACACAAATAAAAATAAATGCATTTGCTAGAATCTATGCCACCGAACAAGTAATAGTTTTGCAAGATGATTACTTGTGTTTTTATTTATGTATTTATTGGCAATCATGCTTTATAGTCTGGTGTCGGTTGCTCGCAGAGCTGGTAGCACGAGGTTCTGTTACTCCTACATACCTAATAGATATTCGTTCTTTGTGAATGGATTTGATTTTTTTTTATATCTGGTAAAGATTGGGATGAAACCAATCAGCTGATCCTGGACACAAATCTGGTGCAATGTTAAACAATATGCTGCCTTCTGGCCCTGGTGCAACTCGAAGAAGGGTTTGAAAAATGTTTTAGGCAATTGCCACGCACATGACATTAGCACTTACGTTTCCACGGTGACGGGACTCCTGAGCTGCAGGAAGATCCGGCCTGTTTGGCAGAAAGAAAAATCAAATAGCAATGCAATTGCACTGTATTATAATTGTGTTTCATAAACTCTTTCTTGGATGTTTCCCTTCCTCAATAAGCTGACTACCCGGTCTTTGGACAGACTTGCCTTCTGAATCGATTACTGCCTTTGATCAGTAAGAATCGCCTGTCACTCATCCTTCAGTCCATCTGGATCACCTCCCTGCTGTTTGTCCCCTTCCTCTTCTTCCTAGATGACAAGGTTAAAAGAACAGAAACATTGTCTCTGGAAAGGATGCCAGCGTCCCTTTGCTCCCCATCCCTCGGGACTAGGAAGGAGAGCTGATAGGGACGAAAGGAAGACCCTGCTTGAGCGGTAGTTAGAATTGTGCTCGATAATCTTCAGCCGAGCTCTTGTGTCTAAAGAGTCCATAATACCTAATACCTATTCTCACGATTAAGGATTGTAGTGTCTTTGGGCAAAAGAGCTTCGGCCTTTAAGTCATTAGCTGTGCAGACTGTCCTTCAGGGCACAATGGTGCTGACGGGCAGGTGGAAACACGGGGATTCCTTTGGAAAAGTCAGTTATGAATATTCAATAAAGCCCAACCCGTCTCCCCCACCACCACCACAAGAGGTAAATAAGACTCCCTAAGGTGTCCAGAGGAAGAGGATGGGGATCCAGGGCGAGGTGGCACTGGGGGAAGCATGCAGTTAACACTGCTGTTTGCCATAGCTCCTGGTGGGGAGGAAGGCGCTGTTCCTGGCAGCTGCTCAGTCAGCCTCCAGGCGGAGCCTGAGCAGTGGAATTGAGGGCACATTTATTCAGCAGCTAAAGAAGCAGTTTCTTCCGCCCAATTATGAATTTTCTACTTCTCAAGCTCCGCTGAGGCTGCACCTGACAGCACCCATGCTGCTATGCTGAGTCCCAGGCCCAGCAGGCAAGAGGCTCTTTCCTCCTCCTGACTGTTTTAACATCGAAAGCCATGGTAGAATCTGCACAAAACTAAATGTAATCTGTATATAACTGTGATAGCAATAACAATGCGAATTATATGGGGGAAATAAGCAAAGAATATGAACCAAATAATTCTCAGAAAATGTATTGCAAGCAGGAAAAAACAGTAGAAAATGTTTAAGCTTAGTATTTAACTTAGGAGGAAAAATGAGATGGCATTTTTTTCTAACTAGATTTGCAATATTTTAAAACTTCTTTTAAAGGAGCTTTACCAAAGTATGATCAATATTCTATACCACACACACACATGCAGACGCACACACACACACACAAACACACACTAATAAATAATTTGAGTTTAACCATATGCATATACACTCATGAAATAATTTCTGTAATCAAAATGATGTTACCTCCTGCCTCCTGAAGTTTCTCTCCATGCACCTTTCGGGATATAATGTGCGCTCTCTCCCCTTCAAGTGTATTTTGAGTGCTTAATTCAGTGTTATTAATGCAGATTTGTCACACTTAAAGTGACTGGTAAGATACAGCATTAATGAAGACCCAGGAAACCAAGCACTCAGACACTGGGTGTAAATTGCCAGGCTCTGGACAGCCGAGGACACCATTAGAGACAAAGCGTGTGTTATCCGTGATCCATCTTCAGTTATCTGCCCTAGATGAAAACTTATTTATCTACATCGGAGCGACGTGGTATGAATGCCCATTTTTGTCGTTTCTGGAAAGCTATTGGGAATAAGAAAACTATTGACAGAGGAGCTGTCTGAAGAGATGTGACACATTTACACTGGAATACATTTAACAACGCAAAGGAATTGACTCATTCTTTGTCGACCTAGATAGATGTAAAATATATCCTAAGTAGAACAAGGGAGGTTAGACTGGGAGAACAATACAATTCATGTGAACCCCCTCCCCCCACTTATTTTACGTTTTAGCCAGGCGTGGTTGCACGTAGCTGTAACCACAGGACTGGAAAGGCTGAACTCTGAAGACTGTTGTGAGTTCAAGTCCAGCCTGGACAACACAGAGAACTCCAGGTCAGCTTGCACTACAGAGTGAACCTTGGCCTCAAAGAACAAAGCAAGATAACCTCAGGAGAGTTTTTGGTATTGCTGCGTGTATGTGTAGTGTATGTACTTGTGTGTGTGTGTGTGAGTTTGTATTTATGTGCTTATGTGCATGTGGGTTTGGTTTGCCCATGTGGAGATCACATGTCAATGTTGGCTACCTTCGTTTTCTTCCACCTTAGTTTTGAGATGGGGTCTGACTGAATTTGAACTTGGTGTTCACTGGTTAGCTAGGCTGGCTAGTCAGAGCTCTGTCTGTCTCCACCTCAGCCCGGCTTTTCAAAATTGTGGGTCCTGAGGATTCAAACTTAAGTTTAAGTGGGTGGCAGACACTTTATTGAATGAGCCACCTTTCCAGTCCCAGCCAACAGGATTTGTGTGCGTGTGTGTGTGTGTGAGTGAGAGAGAGAGAGAGAATGTGTGAGAGTGTGTGTGTGAGTGTGTGTGTGAAAGAGTGTGTGTGAGAGAGTGTGTATGTATATGTATGTGTGTGAGAGTGTGTGAGAGAGTGTGTGTGAGTGTGTGTGAGAGAGAGTGTATGTGTGAGAGTGTGTGTGAGAGTTTATGTGTGAGTATGTGTGTGAGAGTGTGTGAGTGTCAGAGTGTGTGTGTCAGAGTATGTGTGAGAGTGTATATGTGTGTGAGAGTGTGTGTGTGAGAGAGTGTGTGTGTGTGTGAGAGAGTGTGTGTGGGAAATGTGTGTATGTGAGTATGTGTGTGTGTGAGAGTGTGTATGTATGCGAGAGTGTGTATGAAAGTGTGTATGTGTATGTGAGTGTGTGTAAGTGTGTGTGTATGTGTATGTGTATGTGAGAGTGTGTATGTGTGTGAGAGAGAGTGTATATGTGTGAGTGATGTATGTATGTGAGAGTGTGTGTGAGTGTGTGTCTATGTGAGTATGTGTGTGTATGTGAGCGTGCACTTCTCTAGAGCATGTGAAGGGATGGACTTGCTCATAGCATGGACGCACATGATTTACTGTGCGCTGCCGTGCGGTTCCCCAGAGCGGAACTGCAGCAGACTTTGGCTTCCTTTCACTCTGCGCCCTCCCTGGCCTGTCACGGCCTCATTTTACTGTTTCCATCCGTTCACTAGGCTTCATGAAGTAGTACGTTAGCTTTGCCTTCATTTTTTTATCCTGATGAATTTTTAGTATCTTTCCATATGTTTGCCATTTGGGCCTTCTTTATGCATCAACCTTGTGTGTTTTTTTAAAAAATGCAAAATGTATTCTGTCAAACAGAGAATAATAGGGCCAGCTCTAACCCTTAGGACAGTAGGAGCGAGCAAGGTCTTTGCTACCTCAATACCAAAGCAAAGCTTTGAGAATAATCACCATGCACTTGGTTAACTAGAGAGATGTGATTTAAGCACTCAAGGTGTAAGAAAAGGTGGATGATTTTAAAAGGGTTGACGAGCTTCCCGAATGTTCTACTAGGAACTGTAGGGATTAAATGCCATTCCTGTCTAAACCGGAAGGTGTGTAGCAACCACCAGACTTTCATACTCTGCTAGTGCCGGCACCTAGGGAAGAAGAGCTCAGATTTCTTTTTAAATAATGGGAGTTTTACTTTCAAACTCACCAGTTTTCCAGTTTTAATCACATCTTGGTTTCCTTAGCCTGAGGCTTCAATAACACTTTTGAAAATATGCTTGATGAGGCTGGAGGGAAACCCCAGCAGGTGAAGGTCCTTGCTGCTCTCCCAGAGGACCCCAGTTCGGTTCCCAGCGCCCACGTGAGGGGATGCACAGCGGCTCATGACTCCAGCTCCAAGGGATCTCAGCTCTCTTTCGTCCTCCATGGGCTCCCACACACATGTGGCTCACATGTGCACGTGTAACTCCTCCCTCACCTCCGTGGGCTCCCACACATGCATCACGCATGTGCATGTGTGGCTCCCTCCCCCAACTTCTCCTAAGTTTTGTCTCTAGACGTCAAGAACTTACGTAGCGGGAGGCAAGAACTCTGACGTCCACATGTACATACACACAAGTAAATGTAAAGAAACCGAACATTAAAAATTGTGCATTTGGAGCCTGGAGAGATGAATCGATCAGCAGCTCCAAGCCTTAGGTCACGTTGTTGACTGTTGCAGGAGATGCAGACTTGGGGCCCAGTCCTCACGTGGTGTGGGCAGACCTCAGTGTCTCCAGTTCCAGGGGGCCCTGGAGCGCCCTCTTTTGACTTCTGTGAATAACAGCTGTGCACATAGTGTACATGTAACATGCAAGTAAACACTTGAGCACATAAAATAAGTTTTAAACATTTCAATGAGAACTTAAAAGGATGTGTTTGTCACACAGTTGATGGCATCGCTCCACAGTTACTGCCTTTGGAAACCTTCACCGTCAACCTCAGGGGTGGACGAGAGAGCGAGGGGATTTTGCAACAAGAACTGCTAATAATTTTCTAGTGCTTTCTGACTTGTGAAGAATTCTCACCTCCATCTGACACTCCCGAGCCCCCAGTAGAACCAACATGGCAGAACTGGTGTGTGGTACCCTTATTCTAGAGACCAGAAACTGAGTCCTTGGAATACTGGCTGCTGACATCAGAATGCAAATTTAGTCTTTGTCCCTAAATCTCACGTCTTTCCCGTCCACTTCACTTCGGAGCATTTAACGTGGGCTTCTCATTCTAGTGTGGTCTCCATGTATCTACGTAGACGGCTTTCAACCCCTTTAGACAAGATGGAGTCCGTAAAATCAACTTTCAAGGTCTTAATATGGTTTAAAATTAAGTGCATTTGTTGCTCTCAACCTCTGCAGCCCTGTTACAATAACCTTGGGCTGTTAAAAAAAATGTGCTTCATGACACCTCAAAGTGAAGAATTGAGAGGGGCGGTACCGCTTTGTGGGGTTAGGCTGTTTTCTCTGATGAATGCTGTGGACGGTTTTGTTCTCAGCTAAAGAAAAATACTCTCGGTTCTGTGACTTGTTTCTTTTTGTCTGTGGCTTAAACAGTAGCTCACATTTACCCGCGGAAGCTCCTGCTCCCTTTCTAGAAGTCTTTGGATGTTTCCCCTCTGCTTTCCGCTCCGTCAGCTTTTGTCCCCAAGGCACTTACCTCCTCTTTCCTCCCATTTCCCAGCCTTCCTAGTTTCTGATATCCGCCCCTCCTCTCTACCCTCATGAGCTTCTTCACCATCCTAAGACCCAAATGGGCGCCTCTCACCCATTATGGATGCCTTCTCCCCCTTCCCGTTCACAGCCCTTTTATAAAACCATCTCTCCCTGACAGGAGGGTTTATCTAATCCTTGAACCAAAGACTTGTATAGGGTGTCTCCATTGTCCAGATCTGTCTTCGGCGGCCTTGCTCCCATAAGAAGCTGTGGGAACGTCAAGGGAGCAAGGTGTGTTGGGTTTCCCAGAATCCCATTCCTCTGCAGCTTCAGCTCAGGGCCGTGACTTCAGCGGGGTGTGGAGCATGTCTCTCACCAGGGCACGAAGGAGTTCCAAACAGTCTGCACTGGTCTCCTGTCTGAAAACATCATGGGATATGGATTCCTGTGCCAAAGGACCTGGCTAGTACCGAGGGATAATTGGGATGTCAGGGAAGATAGATTTCTGGTGGTCCCTTTATCCCGTATAAAATCTTGTCAAATTGGAAGTGATGCAAGGAAAAGAAGGCTCGCTGGTTATCCCAGGCAGATAGGAGCGGCAGGCAGCCCTTGACTCTGCTAGGCCCCTAACGTGTGCTGTTTGGTTGCAGGAGCTCGTGTAAATGCCAAGGACAACATGTGGCTGACCCCTCTGCACCGGGCTGTCGCCTCCAGAAGTGAAGTGAGTGATCCTCTCATTTAGTCTAACACCTACTACTGTCTGCAGAGAGAGAATTCTTTCCGCAGAGGACCCTCAAGGGTAGATAAAGCGGAAGAGAGTTACCCATGTGGGCAGCTCTTTGCATGTCATGCTCATGTCGGACACGGAGCAGTAAGGTTTCTATTGCTGCGACAAAACACCGCAAAAAGCAAGTTGGGGAGGTTATTTGGCTTACATTTCCACATTGCTGTTCATCACTGAAGGAAATCAGCACAGGAACTCAAGCAGGGTAGGGTCCTGAAGGCAGGAGCTGATGCAGAGGGCACAGAGAGGAGCTGCTTAGGCCAGTAAGGCTTGTTTCTCTTTGTTTGCGCAGCCTGCTTTCTTATAGAAGCCAGGACCACTAGCCCAGGGATGGCCCCACCCACAATGAGCTGGCCCCTCCCCATTGATCACTAATTGAGAAAATGCCTTTCAATTGGACCTCATGGAGGCACTTCTTCAACTGAGGCTCCTTCCTCTCTGTTGACCCTGGCTTGTGTCAAGCTGACATGCAAAACCAGTCAGTAGTACTACGAGGTATCTTGGTCATCCAAGTTAGGTATAGCATAAACCTTAATTACAGCGTGATTTCAGTCTGGAATGGAAGGAACCCAGAAAACAGATCTGCGCAATGCCAGTGTGGGATTGGGGGAGCGAGCGAGCAAGCTTGCTGGAGCCTGGCACATCACCCCCGGGAGATGTCAGCCAATATAGTCAGTCCTTAAAGGATAAGCAGAGCCCAGCAGGCCAGCAGAAGGAGGAAGGAGGGCCAATGCAGAGGATCCGCATGTGAGAGGAGATGAGGCAGGGGCATGCATCCGAGTCAGGTGGAGGCTCCTGGAGCAGAGGGAGTAGCGCAGAGTTGACCACATCCGTGGGCTGCCAGAGAAACTAACATCCAGCGAGCAGTTGGCAGGGGTCTCAGCAGACTGTTCCTCAGAGAGACCTGCATGTCTGCAGGGTGAAGAGGATTCTGCGTGCGGGAGATCAGGTGGGCTGGCTGACAAGCGGCCAAGAGAAATAGAAGCAGGGCTGAGGTGAGGCGGGGGAGGAACCAGTCATGTCTGAGATAGTTCGAGGCAAACCTGACAGGATTTTGGCACCTTAGGAGAACAAGGTGGGGGAAAAGCCGGCAGGCGAATGGCTGAGCAGGTGCAGGTGGGGTGGGATGGGGGGTTGGAGCTGGAGTCCTGAAAGCTAGCTTGTTCTTTTCAGGATACAGTCTGGGAGATACTTCCCCTGGAATGTAAGCTCCACGGGGGCAGGAAGCTTTTTTACTTACCTATTTTCTTCTGCGATGGATCCCAAATCTTAAATGTTCTAGAAATAGATTGAGGGTGGTGCTCAAACACTCCTTTGTTGTCGCATGCTGGAAACACGTGACGATAGCAAATGCGTTATCGTTATTTCTATAAGCCTGGACCTCAGGGATAAGGAGGAGGGAGGATCATGGAAACCATGGAAAATGGATCAGCTGATTCCCAGAGAGGCTAATGCCAAGAAAGGGAAGGCCATTGTGGGAGCAGGGCTGGGAGGGAACCCAGCGAATATCAGCCGGGACAGAGAGGGCACAGGAGTCTCTCCTCAAAGGCACTGAACATTGCGAGTGTAGATTTGTCCAGTGGAGCTGTCCCTCCAGCTCTGGAGGAGGAGGTGGCATTCTCCAGGGATGCTGAGGAGCAAGGCAGTGCGCCTGCTCATGTGGCGGCATTGGTGCCTGCCCTGCTGTTTCTCTTTGGCGAATTCCAGAATATACTCAGTCTGTGGCAGCTCAGTTCTCGCTGTCTTCCTTGTTGTTCTGGGTGTATGGAGTTGTTTTAAAGGGAGTCGGCTGTATACTCTTTCCAAATAGCCAACATGGAAGGAGGGGCATAAAGAATCCTGGATACCTTGTTCAGGTACCGGACGACTCACTTGGTAGCTCTGTGTTCCATTTCCGTACTTGGGAGAAACAGGCACAGTGCCTGGTCGAGGCAGGACACTGGCCTCGGGAGATCAGCGTCTCCACTGGGGAGTCCTCCATAGGCTAAATTTTAAGATGACTTAATCCTTAGTAAATTTATTGTCTTTTGAAATATATGTATACATAGAGTCTTTTGTCCCTTACCTAGAAGGAAGTCTCTTTAGTTAAACGAATTTAGACACTGCCTTTAAATTCTGTACTGAATGGGGTTACAAAGGAAATATCATCTGTGGTCCCCAGCTTTAGGGGAGAGAGGGACACACAACACATGGTTTCAGTACCCTGTGACCTTGTTAAGTAGTCACCCCTACAAAGCTTCTATCCTCCAAACATCCATCTGCCACCAGCCACTAGGGCACTGTCACAATGTGTCTCGATGTGTTTGAGCCCAGTCTGGCCAATGATGGCTTGTTCAGTTCTTAAACATCTGTGTCGATGAAAGGCACTTGGTCCTTTCTCAACCAACTAGCAAGGTTTTCTGGGTAAAGAGAAAAAATTGCCTGAGGATGATTCTTGCCGGGAACTTGGGGGTGGACGAAATGTAAGCTCACGAAAGACAATGACTTTATGGTATCTGCCACAGCTGAAGAGTTTCTAGTAAAAGCTGGAATCTCTGAGTCTGTCGGTAGAGTCGACTTGGCCTCATCCTGGTGCCATGGAAGTCCTAAATTCAGGCTCATTTTTCCTTTTGAATTTGGCCCTCTTGCTATTTTTCTTTACCTCCCCTTATAATTGTTGGGGGAAGGGGAGTAGGCCTAAGGGGAAATGACCGGGGGTGTTTGGTTTGGTTTTTAGTGCTTGACTGTTAGCATTTGCTAACCAAGATGTGAGTTTCAGTATGAACTGGAGCATGCATCCGTTCCTCAGACTGAGGTGGTTCATGAGAGTGTGTAGTAAAAACAAGGTCTTCATTGAAAAGCTTCTAAGCTCTGTAGCATCCCCAATGTCATGGCCTGGCATATCTGGGTGTCCCAGGATCAAAACAATTCAGAACCAAACAACAGTGTCTCTGTGTCTGCTCCCTAATGCTCCAGTGGCCACACCTTTTTTTTTTCTTTTTCTTTTTTTGCTAGCTTTTCCCAAGAAATGAAGAGACTTTAACTTAAACATTGGGGAGATTAACTTTGTAACAGTGGCCAAACACTGGGGAGATACACTTTGTAACAGTGGCCAAGAGAACTAAGCAAGACTTGAGGCTCCCGGAGAGAATATTCTGAAAGCTGCCAATGATTCCATCTGCCCAGTGTGTTCCTCTTGATTTTTTTTCTTTGTTTTCTGGACTAGAGTGCCTGCAAAGAACAGAATTAAATGTGTGCAAGCCTGGAGTTGAACATGGAAAGACAACAGAGTTTGTTTGCTGAGGCCCATGGGACGGAAGGCACTGCCAGCCATGCTGTGGGGTCTTTCAGCAAGTGCACAGTGTGGCCTCTGAGGTTGGGATGTTTGTCCCCTGAGATTGCCTGAGTATGGATGCTTGGCATCTCACAGGTTCTCCTGCTGTGCTGAGCTGAGCGGCCCTAAAGGGGCATTGCTGAACTTCTCACTTCCCTCTTCTAGAGACTATGTTTGGGTTAGAAAAGTTAAAATTGTTCACATCTTGTCTTTAGGGTGTTAGATTGAGGACGTTGTGCTTTTCTCTTTTCTTTTTCTTTCTTTTTTTTGAGATCTATTTATTTATTATGTATACAGTGTGCTCTGCCTGCAGGCCAGAAGAGGGCACCAGATCCCATTATGAATGGTTGTGAGCCACCATGTGGTTGCTGGGGAATTGAACTCAGGACCTCTGGAAGTGCAGCCAGTGCTCTTAACCTCTGAGTCCATCTCTCCAGCCTGTGTTTTTCTAACTGTTGCCATTCTGAGAATTTATTGTGCATTTACTATGTGCTAAAGACCTTCTGAGCATAAATATACTTTAACCTCTGAGCCTCTGACATTGTGGTATCGGCCATACGCACTTAGGAAGTAAAGTCAGGAACAAAGGGTGTCACAGCCAATACGCGGAGAAGAGTATGGCCTGGACACTCCTTGCTTACACACCCGGCTCTGCTGCCTCCCTCTGATTATATAAACACTCCTGGATACTGTTTCAACCAACCAACATCTGGTTTTGCTTTTCTGCAGGAAAGGTCTGCCTTTGGGAATAGAATTTTCTAGGGTTTGAATGCTTTGTACTCTACTTCCTGGAGTGTAAGTAGGTTATACTCAGATTTAGTGAGGATCATCAAATCTTCAGGGGTGCTTGCTAAAAGATATTGTTCTAGAATTCTCCCCAGTGGCCCTGCTGGAGCTGGTGGTTGGGCCTAGAAATCCTCATCTTATAAAGAAAATTCTGATGCATGCCTCACTATGAGCCTAAGACTGGATAGTGGGAATACTTTTAAAGAAGCTTACATGTTGTTTTAAGTTAGTTAGTTGATAACTTTATATACTCTTCCCCCACCTTTATAAAAACTCTTCCTCCCGCCTTTATGAACCCTGGCTTCTCCCTACCTGTCCATTTTTCATATTCATTGCTTCCGGTCTTCCTTTGTGACTCATTTAGTTTAACGAGGGTCCTCTGTGTAACCATTGACTCAGAACTTTTCCATCGGGGCTTAATGGAGTGGCAGCGGGCACACAATTGAATGCAGTGGCACCCTCTTTCCCTCCATCTATCAGCTGAAAATAGTTCAGCAGTGAGCTGTCTGTGTCTGGGTCATGTCTGGGCCCATTCTGGGGGCAGATCCAGCGTAGCCATTCACAGCTGTTGAGGGTCCGTCATTGCAATGACTGTATATTGTTCAAATGGAAATTTGCCATCTGTCTTCTGGCTCTTTGGTCCTTTCCACCCCATCTTCTGGGATGTCTCTTGAGCTTTGGAAGGGCTGATCCCTCAACCCTCATTATTTGCATCCCCTTCTGCAGCCACGAGTCTCTGTGTTTACTGACACTCACTGGCTTCTCTGGTTAATGCAGAGAGTGGTAATTGTCAGTGGGCGTAAATCTGTTTTTTAAAATATTTATTTATTTATTATGTATACAATATTCTGTCTGTGTGT
>LOEQ01003218.1:100123-110899 GCA_001685075.1 Bramus lutescens | reverse complement strand
AACATGTAGCACAGTACCATGTAACGTGGTAAAGTAACACAGTAACATGTAGCACAGTAGCATGTAACACAGTAGCATGTAACACAGCAACATGTAGCACAGTAATATGTGGCAAAGTAACATGTGACATAGTAATTTTCCAGATTCTCAACAACAGTGTACCTGAAGAGCACTGGGCTGTCTTGGAGGCCAAAGTCCTTGAAGTCTTAAGGGTCACGGTTGGCACCTGTGAGCTGAAGCACGATTAATAAAACGCAGAGAGAGAAATTGGGGTTCAACCTAAAGGTTAGGAAAGCAGAACAGCCAGCTCCTGGTTCTTCTACCTCAGTCCAAAATGGCGATCCTGCTGCCAGGAATCTCAGAATGAGACTGTGACTGAGCGCTGTCTCCTCCTGTCTTGTGTTTCTCTTTAGGGCTGGGATTAAAGGCATGCACTGCCTGGTTTCTATGGCAACTATTGCAGCTACTGGGATTAAAGATGTGTATTACCACTGCCTGGTCTGTAAGGCTGACCAGTGGGGCTGCTTTGCTCTCTGATCTTCAGGCAAGTTTATTTATTAAAATACAAATGAAATGCCCCTACAGTGAGCAACTTAAATGTTACTTAAACAGTAACAACTTAAATGATCTTAGCAAGCCTTAGAGACAATCTGAAGACAAGAATAACAAAAACCAGGTTTGGTCCAGGCGTGCAGCTGACATTCTTGGTCACAATTTAGTAGACTCGAACCTTCCAATACTCAAAATTCTATTGTGAGCAACTTTTCTTGGATTTCTTCATTTTGCAGCTGTAAGAATCTTGGGCATAATGAAAAGTTAGTGGCAACTGAGTTTTAACTTAGGTACTCAAGTCAAAAAAGCATCTATCTATCTATATATAGATGAGATAGATAGATAGATAGATAGATAGATAGATAGATAGATAGATAGATACGTGTGTGTGTGTGTGTGTGTGTGTGTGTACCATGCATGTGCCCGAGGCCACAGAGACCAGAAGAGGGTACCAGGTTCCCTGGAAGCGGAGTGGCAGGTGATTATGAGCAGACATGTAGATGCTGGTCCTCTGCAAGAGCAGTAAGTGTCCTGAGCCAGATCTTCAGCCCTGAGAACATTTTTTTTAAACCTTATAAGCTGCTTTTTCTCTAGTCTGTCCCTCTACCAGACCTCACTTGCCCCCCCCCTTCTAGTATGGCCCAGCCTCCCTCTCCCACGGTCCTGTGAAGATAGCACTCCTAGGGGCTGCCTTGCTTTCCCATCAGTCAAACTTGGAATCTGCTGCTTTTCAAAGCGAGAAAAGAGCTGCGAGTCTCAGCTTCTATGTTTAAGAACCCTTGGTTTCATAGCTTACCATGTCATTGACTGGCTGGCACCTAGCTTATGGGTGGGCTAGGCTCTTCGGGCCTAAACTGATGAGATGCGGTGGCCATAACAGAGATTAGAGCCTGTACTGAGAAAGCTGAGCGTGCATGCAGAGCCAGACTCTCGGCCAGACACCCCATATGATTCCCTCCCGCCATCCCAGGAGGAGCTCGCTCCAGTTTAGAGACGAAGAGAGTGAGGCAGAGCAGTCAGTGGTCACGTGTTGGGCTTTCTGAGCAGCTCGTTGAGGTGCAGACACGGCCTAGCATTAGCGAGTAGCCTGCCAGGCACCATCTCCACTTACATCTCCCCAGAACGATGGTGGGACTCAAAATTTGTCTTTTTGACTTGAATTCAGTCCCGTCTAAGAAGCACCTAGATTGGGCTAGAGTTGTCCCCGTAGATGGAGAACTTGGTGCTTTCTTTCTGCTTTCATTACATGCCCAAGAACTGTCAGTTCTTCCGTATGACCTTTCTGGGCCTTAAAAAATGTTCTTAGGGAGCAGAAGAAGTTCTTTTCTTTCTTCCTGTTCATTCTCTTGCTTTTGGAAAATCTCATGCTCTGGCCGAGACCCTGATTCTCCAGAGGACGGGTGTCAGTCTCTAGAGCTTGTCCTGACCCACATAAGCTGCTCTGTGTTCCGCAGAACACCATGCTAAGAGGACACAGTTGACCATGCACTGGGGAATGTCTCTTGTTTTTTTTTGTTTGTTTGTTCTGTTAGATGTTTGGCCTCTGTAGAACATTTTTCTGTTCTCCTCTCCAGCCAGGCTTACTAAATCTACAAGAAAACATGGTTCCTCCAGCATCATTCAGCTTTGGGAAGGCAATCACTAAAGCAAGCAAGTAAAAAAACAAAACCAAAAACACACACAAAATAAAAACCCACAACTTTTTCTTTTCCAGTTAAAAATCAAAGTGTGCTTAGGCCCAAATGACCTTGTTTGTTGTTACAAAGCTAGAGCAATAGAAGGATGGGGGCTGGAAGATGACACTGTGCAATCAGAGGCATCTGACCCAGCTATTGGCATGAGGCAGCTGCCTCAGATACGGTCCAGAGAGTTACAAAGTTCAGAACTGATATTATTGCCTTAGACTCTTCCGGTCCAAGCTCTCTTTATTTTGAAAGCTTCTAAAAGCACTAGCTTGCGATGACTCAGTCTGACTTTTGACCTTTGGCTCACGGCCCTTCTGAAGCGATGTAAGGTGACCACTCTAGTTGGGGCAACAGCAAGCTCATTTCATGTGAATGCTGATCGTCCCTCTGAGCGTGCCGTGCGTGCTGTCAACATGATGGATGCTTATTTCACTCACCGATTAGTAATGATCAGTTTGCCACATCTGACCGGCAACCTTCAGGTGAATGGTAAAGACATTTGATGTAAACTCTGGGCTTCAATATTTCCAGGTGGAAATAGAAATATGTCTGTAGAGTGCTGACAAATAAGAACTCACTCACCCAGAGGATTTGCTTTAACAGAAACATATTTTCAGATGCAAATGCAAAGTCTCTCTGATTTTTCTATTATTATGATGTTCCCCTCAAATATGTTTTAAATGACAGCAGAAGGGTACACATACAGTAGTTATTCTTAGGTGGCTTTAAATAGGCATAAAATGACAGCATCGATGGGAGAGATTTTAGGCTCAGACTACAGTAGTTTTCTACCCTTGTTGATATTTTTGCCCTCTCCTTTCTCTCCTCAAAATTTGTCGTATTTGAGGCTGGCAAACCTAGGCCCCAGCATGTCTTCAGAAACCTTTGGTGGCTCTCAGCTGGGAAGGATGTTTGGCTATGTAGTGGTGTCCGGAACAAATACGTCTCTGAAGTCTATGGATCTCCTGTCCCCTTTCCCTAAATCAGTTCTGTGGTTGACTCTTCCAGGGAAACCACAGCTCAGGTTGTTAGATACACACACCCTGGGCTATTCTGGGGTAACCAGGAGGCCAAATGGCGGCCAAAAACGCAACCAGGTAATAAAAGTGAATTAATCTAAATAGAAACTTCTAAACTCGGGCCATAGTGAGATATCTCTCTACTTCCTAAATGATCACAATAAATAGCTTCACCGTTTTCATTATTATGAAGTAACTATATACTCACTGCTAACTAAAATGAACTCATTGAAGGACCTCCCTAATCAGAACTTCTATTGGCAATTTGGTTAACATTTAAAAATTTTTATGTATTTATAGACAGAAAGATACCCAATTATTACTTTTACAAGAATGATCATGGTGTGTTTTTTTGAATAACTCATTCTTAAAATGAGCGCCATACCAAAGAGACACAGATTTGAGTAGAGATCAGTATTTGGATTTTGGCAGCCCCTGCTATTTCTCCGCCATGGTCAAAGGTAGCATGTTGTCAGCTGTGCAAGCACAGGCTTGCATGGTATCAGCTGCTCAGGTGCAGGCTTCCTGCCGGCAGACTCATTCTTCAAGTAGTGATCTAGACACTTGAGTCTCCACAGAGAGAAGCTCCTCAAATCTGTCAATGATGAACACAGTTTTTGAAGCTTTTGCCTCTTTCACAAGGGCCACATACTTTTGGAAATCATTTTATTGCCAAGATTGTTATCAACTAACATATTCTAACAATATACTGACCCAGTTTTTTTTTAAAAAAAAACTACCTCCTGAAAAACTAAAACCAAAAAACCCATGGTGTTACATTGATTATGAAGAGCAAAAGCAGGATTCATTGGCTCGTTGGAGTGAAGGGATGTACAGATATTGGGGGATCTGATAATGATTTTATCACAAGACACAAGGTCCTGGCCCTGGAAGTTCAAGCTCTTCTCAGATCCAGAAGACTGAGGTCATGCTTGAGAACACGTCACAGGACGTCAACTAGTAGAGCCTTTCTCAGAAGCCGTTTTTCTGCTTCTTATCCAGAGCTGTAAAAAGATGCAGACTTTTAATCCGGCCATTCTGCTCATCACTGCTCCTGGAGGGAAATGCTCTGCAGAGTGAAGAGTCTTCATAAAGATGTTTATTCTTCGTTTTTCCTACTAGCAAAAATCTGGGAAGAGCCTCTAATGTCTATTAACTGGGGACTTGTGAAGTAGATGCTCCAAATTACAGATATTATATAGCCGTTTACAGTTACAGTGGCGGAAAAAATAACGCATGAAGTATTCAGAATATAGCATAAAGGGAGAAAACAAAATACAAATAGTTCTATACTGTATGAGCTCAGCCATGGAAAATTCCACATATAATCCATACATGCACATACATACACAAGTGCACACGTGCACACACAAATGCATACATGTATACACAAATGCACACACATGCACACACAAGTGCATACATGCAAACACAAGTGCATACATGCAAATACAAGTGCACACATGCATACACAAATGCACACACGTACACACAAATGCACACACGCACACACAAGTGCACACATTCACACACAAGGGCACACATGTGTAGTGATAGGGGAGAAGGCCCTGCTTTTCATCTGGCCCAGCTCCCGCACGGCTAGCTTANCAAAGGGGCCAAGGCAGTTTCTTTATTAACCAATGAAAGTAACACATAGACAGATGACCCTCCTACATCACACATGCACACACAAATGCACATATGCACTCACAAAAAAGGAAGGAAGTGCTCCTGAATACTAATACTATCTTGAATAATTAGTGAATTTATGAATGACTTTTTTTCTTGTATTTTATTTGATCACCTCCATCAACAATACATTGTTTAGAACAAGTACACCTTCCTAACTTGATTAAAGCCATTCATATTTACATTTCTTATTTTGGCAAATACAGATGTTCATGTAGTTTAGGTGTGTGTGTGCTGGATGTTATAATATCAGTATATCCTGTCAAAATATGCATATATTAACAAATGAAAACACTATAAATAAAATGACAAAGACAAAGGAAGCATAGAAAGAAAATATTTGTAGCATATATTACTGATAAATGCACAATCCTCCGAAGTCTAAAGAGCGTTTGAAAACCAAGGCATGAAAGATCACACGTGGACACACAAATTTAGAACAATGGGCGAAAGGCCTTAGACAGGCTTCCTTAGGATTAGATAAACAAACATCCCTTGATAGAGGAGATGATGCTTGGCTTCCTCAGTAATAAGATAAATGCAAATGAAACCCCCACCTGGGACGCTGGTTCTAGCCATCAGATGACAGATTCTCCAAAGCTCGATGAGAGTGCGGAGAAGAGGCATCCCTCCACAGTGCCACCGAGGGCAAGTTGGCAAAACTCAACAAAAGCACACTCTCATTTGCCTTTAAACTAGAAAGTGCCCTTGCAGGCATTACCCTGCGTCTGCAAATACCAAACGCAAGAAGTATGCATGCACGTGAAAATCTTCACCGCAGCGTTTCTGGCAATACCAGAATGTTATCTACACCCTAATCCATAGGATACGAGTCTGCTAAGCCAGCTTGTCTGTGCAGGAGAAACAACACAGCTATCCTCAGAAAGTGACCACTCAGCTGGAGTTCTGGGACATAGTCAGGGAAACACAGGAAGCGTAAGCTAAAATGAAGGAAAATGGTTTCTAGTAGGAAGTCTATAAGAATGAAATGGGGGAATGCAAAGAGAATTGAGAGTGTGCATGTGACGTGAGTGTGTGTATGTGTGTGTGTGTGTACACGCGTGTGTGCCTGTGTATATATATGTGTGTGTGTGCTTGCATGCCTGCATATGTAGAAGCAACAGGTCACCCTCAGGTGTTATTTATTCCTCAGGAGCCTTCTTCTCTTGAGGTAGGGTTTCTCATAGGGACCTGGAGCTTGCTAATTAGGCTCCATGGCCAGCGAGCCCCAGGGTTCTTCCTGCTTCTGTTTCGCGCCTGCTGGGACGGCAAGTGTGTGCCACTGTGTCTGACTTTTTACTTAGGTTCCAGGAACAAATTCTGGTCTTCCTGCTCGCAAGGCAACCACTATGCCAACTGAGATAGCTCCTAAGAGGTTTTAAAAATATAATTTTGATTTGTGCAGCGTAAATATTTTACGTATGAATGAGCACACTAAATTGAACCTACTTAAAAATTTAAAGCAGAACCAAATGCACCACCGGGTATCAAAGCACATGCCCAAATGTGCAGTATTTAGGTAGTATTGCATAAGGCGCCTCCTGGTGAGGGAAATCGTGAAAAAGTTTTGTTGGAAATGGCATCTTAAACTGAGCATTCATGCAGCCTTACACTACACAAAATGTTTGCAAATCATAAAGGGTAAAGGCTTCCTTTGCCAAAGGATGTGTTGGGAGGCGTCACCTTGAGTACTCTAATGTCTATTTTATTTAAGTAGAATGCATCAAACAGAAAAATCCCGTTGTGGCCATCTTTAAAAGAATTAACAGTTCAGTACCATTAAGTGGTCCCACTGGTACACAGCTATCATCAGGAGAAGCATCTTCCCATACTGAAGCTGTGTGCCTGTTGCACATAACACAGCATTGTCCCAGCCAGCAGCAGAACAATGCAGCCCGCATGCGTACTGGGGCAGGACCATGGGAAGTCGCCATCTGCTCAGGAGTAGCCTTGCCAACATGTTTAGTAGGGCTCTAATGAGGAAACCTTCAGACGAGTCCTGGATGTTGGACATCCTACACAATTTGGCTTGCTTGCAGGGTTTGAAATAAGTACAATGCAGAAGGAGGCACGAAAGGGAGGCAGTCAGAGTCTTTGGATTCCACGCAAACAGGTAAACACCTGTAGAGCCTGCTTGGAAGGCAGCTGAAGGAAGCACCATCCACACTGTAGAGTACACATATCATACCTGTGTTTATTTTCTTCAGTAAGATAAGCGGATGCATTTGTGTGCGAGAGTATTTTGATCTTATGATAAACACATATATACAAGTGAAATGCCACACTAATTTATTTTGAAGCAATTCTTTGTATAACTAAATGGAACCAACCTATTTGTACACTCATAGGAAGGGAAACAGGAAGTAAAACATTGGGGGAAACCACACAAAATAAATAAGACAAAATGAAAGTGTTCTAGGAAGGGATGGCAGATAACTAACGGGATAATGTGATCTTAGCAAATGCAGGCGTTCTTAGCTTTTAACCCAGGCTTCTCCTCATTTTACTCACCCTTATTTTAAGCTAGGTCACCACACTACACAAATCTTTTCCTGAAGGCTCTGTCTCGTTTGGTTTGCGAGAAGTCATTTCCTACGTCTCCAGAATTGTATTTTCTATGTCCAGTTAGAGCCAGAATATAGTTGTAAGGTTTTTGGTTCTTGAGACAATATAGATATTTCAGAACCATTTCTAATAGGCTTCCATTTCAGCAGACGTTGTCCTGCTATAGCCTCAGATAGTGACGCATCCTCATAAACAGTCATTTTTACACTGTAGAGCAGAGACGCCCACTGAAGGAGAAAGGAAATCAATATTTGGTGTTCCCAAGCGGCTGGCAAGATATGGTACCTCACCACCTGGAGCTTCGCATGATGCTGTATTGCAATCTCTTTCAGGAGGTGAAATCGACTGCGTGGATAAGGATGGCAACACTCCCCTCCACGTGGCTGCAAGATATGGCCACGAGCTTCTGATTAACACCTTAATAACGAGCGGAGCCGATGCAACCAAGTAGGTTACTGGGAAGCGCAGTGAGCTAACTGCCAGGTGTGGGAACGCTGCCACGGGAGGCTGTCGTGCGGAGGAGGGCTCCCATTTATCGAGGGTAAGGTGGACCTGTGCCATTGTGCTAACTAAGCACAGATTACCTCTGAAATCCACTAAGGGACTTTCGTGGCAGAGCCAAGGAGGAACCAGTTTGTTTCAGTTGCCTCAGAACGAGGTCTGTTCTCCTTTTTTAGCTGGGGAAACCTTGGCTTCTTTCTCGTGTCCCTTTGTTTCAGCATCCGCTGTTAAACAGGAAACGTAACTAGGCAAAGTTGCATTTATTCAGAGGCTTTGCTCAGTTTTAAAAATAGAGTCACAGGGTACAATTGAGTCTGTCTGCTACACGGGGAAGTATGAGGGTCTGAGTTCATTTTGCACTAAATTCCACAAAAGTATGGAAAGTGTTTCTCTGGGTCTGGGTTCTTAGGGGGTTTCACGAGCAGTTCCCTGCCTGGCATCTCCAAGGAGATAATTTTGTTGGTCTCCAGTCCTACTTAAGACAAAGAGCCCTTAAAGACAGTAATCAGAATTCTTAAGAAGAACCAGGCTTCCGTGGCAAAATGCCTGGTGTCTATGTTGTCAATATTGACAGGAAAGAGAAAACACAAAGGTTACGGTGGCAGAAGGTTTTGAAAAGGTTTCAGGCTGAAAATGAGCCTTGGGCAAACCTGAGGGTGTGGGTGTGGGGTGTGGGTGTAGGTTGGAGTAGCATCCGGGCAGAGCAGAAGATGACAGTGGCCCCCCCAAGAGGAGGAGAGCATCAGAGCATACCACTGAGGTTTTTCTGGGCTAGCCTGGGCTCGACTTCCGCTGGCTTCACTTTAGAACTGTGTGATTTTGAGCCTGTTGCCCAATCCCTCTGTGCTTTGAAACACAGAAATCATATCTAACTCTAAGTTCTTTAGGAAGATTAAATGGCTTAATTATGAGGAAAGCTCTCTGGTAAGGTCTCTATGAGTGCAAGCTATTTAAACACACCAGAAGAGCTTATTAAAATGATAATCATTATGAAAAGCTCTCTGAACAGTGCCCAACATGTAGAAGCTATCAATAAATGTTAACTATTATTTTATTATGTAATGCTATGTAATAGAGACAAATTAAAGAGTGCCTTAAACACTCAAATACAGAGGTAGCCTTGATCATAGAGGCCATAGGTAGCCATAACCGAATTTTCAAGAGGGAAAGCATATATTAGGAATTCTGTGTTTGTCAAATGTGTGTAATATAATCTTGAAAATCTTGGTGGAGAATAAGCTAAAATTCAGATAGTTCAGGGTAGCCATGGTGGGTCCATACTCTCTGTCAGAGTCACAGGCCAGGGGTTTTGACGTGCATCTTAAGGAAGGCATATCTCTGTGGCTACAATGGTTTGCCTTCTTCAGCTGTTGGGTGGAAATTGACTCCACTGCCCTCCTGGGGCGCTGGCCTGTGGTTGCAGTCTTGTGTTTGTTACTGTGGATCTGCATGGCCGACCTTTGGCTCTGGATCTCCAGAAAACCTGGCATCCTAGCAGAAGAACGAACGGATGGACATTTGGATGGAGTTGGGAATGGAAAGAAAGGTAGATGCATGAAGAAAGGATCCCCACTACAAGGACACAAACGTGGACATTCTGAAAGGAAGGCCTAGGGCTTGGTGGCCTGACACATAGAGGGGTCAGGAGAAATGAGGTGGGAGAGGAGGAGGAAGGTCTCTTATGTCCTGCCAAGGAATCGGATTCAATTGGAGGCATTCGGAAGCCGTTAAGGAATTATAAATGGGTGTGGGATGTGTCTAACAGTCTCATTTGTGTATAAGAGAAATCCTCTGATGTCCACCCAGACTGGAGGCCATCCAGACTGCAAGCCCTTGGCAGCCTCTTCCAAGTGTCCCGGGAAGAAAAGATGAAGTCGTAGGTGGAGGATGAGGCTGAGGACCTGCAGAGGAGGGGATGCTGACCAACAGTGTTAGCTGTGCGCATGTCCCTGAATTAAAAAGGGATCCATTTTCATTCAAGTCCTCCACCTCTCTGGTTATGCTGTATGTTCAGCCTCCATCACAGCAGAATAACGGTTACCATGGTTACTCAGATGACCCTCCCTAGACTGAGATACAGCTTATGTCTAGTATAGCCAACTTACGTTTTCCCCACTGGCCCATGACAGCCTTTAACCAACTATGATGAACAAACACAAGGTAATCTGAGGTGCAAAAGTGAGCACAGAGGTTTGGCATAGGCAGATGAAAGCACTGTCCTTCAGATGAACCCAAATATGCTCTTATTCTATCTTTAAGATCATTATTAAAAAGCAAAGATCCAGAGGATGTTGTTAGAGCTCAGAGATGTTTGCGGGGACCCTCAAGAGTATGTTAATGAGTTTAAGAAACATTATAAAGCGGTGGGAGCCTAGAATCCCCATAGAGTGGCCAACAACCATGGCATAAGAAACCTGGGCAGCCATGTTCCCGTGTTCAGACTGCACAAAAGACACTGAAGGTGTTTATAAGCTGCAAATGGCAGGAAGCAGTCTTGGTGTTACCAGCTCTACCCAAACACCCCCAAAAATAGCCAGGGTGACAGATAAAACTCATTAAAAGTTTTGATTAAAAAAATGGAGAACAAAGACTCAGATATCAATCCATACACCTTTGAACACCTGATTTTTGACAAAGAAGCAAAATAATATCAAATGGAAAAAAGAAAGCATATTTAACAAATGGTCCTGGCATAACTGGATATCAACATATAGAAGAATGAAAATAGACCCCTATCTATCACCATGCACAAAACTCAAGTCCAA